>JALIGW010000026.1:2659194-2801375 GCA_023053685.1 Diadophis punctatus similis | reverse complement strand
TTTCTAAAACCAAGAGGGAGGAAGGGGGGAAAAAAACCCCCACCCTCTTGAAATAGAATTAGGGCTAAGAAAACAAATCCAGGGACAGAAGCCGACGGGTGTATATCAAACGTAGCAACTCTGCCTCTTGCTCATTTTTCCGGGCAGCCCGGGGGTGTGTGTGTGCCGAAATTTTGATTAAAATAAATTTACATGTATATCAAGTGGACGAAATCCCCGTCACGTCCCTAAACAACGTTATTGGTGAAAAGGCCTCCTTCTTATTCTGCCTTGGGATGGACAGCTTTGGCCTCTCTGCTTGATCAACAACAACAACAACAACAACAACAACAACAACAACAACAACAACAACAACAACAACACAGAATTACTGTCAGGATATCAACCCGTAAGCCTGTCTCTTAGAAGTAATAAAGGGCCACCCCTTCAGATCCCATGTTTTTGTCTGACTTCCATCTCATAAACCTGCCTCAAATACTACTAAATTATATAGCAGGGAACGGCATTCGTCTCTGGGCTCTTTCAATTTATGGAAAGAAAGACGAAAGCAGTCGGTAATTGATAGCCGGGAAGAATGTTAAAAAAAATAGGGTGGTGGAAATCAAGTTATTTGAGTGAAGTGGGCGAGAAGAAATTTTCTCCCAACCAGAAGAAACAAATTGGGCTATAAAATTTCTTAATATGCAGTCATAAAACAGGCAGAAAGAGCAGGAGATCCCTGCTAGCTTCCGGCCTAGCATCCTGCAACCTGCCTCAGGCGAAGAACAGAATTATTTATTTCCTCCGGAAAAAGGTGGTAGATTCGGCCTGGGTCAACAAAGCAAAGGCAGGAATATTCGGAGCCACGGGTGAAAAAAATAAATAAATTTCCACTGCCTTCTCCTGGCATCAAATTAGCTGGCGGAATTCACCACAGATCATGTGGCCATGGGAATGCTGCCACGGTTGTTAAGTGTGAACCGTGGTCATAACTCGCTTTTTTCAGCGCCGTTGTGACTTTGAATGGTCGCTGAACGAATGGTTTAGGACAGGTAGTGCAGCTTACGACCACAACTGAGCCCAAAATTTATGCCGCCAAGTGAGAAATCTGTAAAGCGAGTTTTTGCCCCATTTTACGACTTTTCTTGCCGCGTTTGTTTTAAAGTGAATCCCTGCAGTTGTTCAATGAGTCACCCGGTTGTTAAGTGAATCTGGTTTCCCCATCGGCTTTGCTTTGTCAGGAGGTCGCAAAAGGGGAATCACACGATCCCGGGATGGTCATAAATGTGAGTCAGCTGTCACTGAGAGCATATGCACCAAAGACAAATTCCTTGTGTATCCAATCACACTTGGCCAAAAAAATTTCTATTCTATTCTATTCTATTCTATTCTATTCTATTCTATTCTATTCTATTCTATTCTATTCTATTCTATTCTATTCTATATTCCTATTCTATTCTATTTTATTCTGTTCTATATTCCTATTCTATATTCCTATTCTATTCTATTCTATTCTATTCTATTCTATTCTATTCTATTCTATTCTATTCTATTCTATTCTATTCTATCCTATCCTATTCTATCCTATCCTATTCTATATCCCTATTCTATATCCCTATTCTATATCCATTCTATTCTGTTCTATTCTATTCTATTCTATTCTATTCTATTCTATTCTATTCTATTCTATTCTATTCTATTCTATTCTATTCTATTCTATTCTATTCTATTCTATTCTATTCTATCCTATCCTATCCTATCCTATCCTATCCTATCCTATTCTATATCCCTATTCTATATCCCTATTCTATATCCATTCTATTCTGTTCTATTCTATTCTATTCTATTCTATTCTATTCTATTCTATTCTATTCTATTCTATTCTATTCTATTCTATTCTATCCTATCCTATCCTATCCTATCCTATCCTATCCTATCCTATTCTATATCCCTATTCTATATCCCTATTCTATATCCATTCTATTCTGTTCTGTTCTGTTCTGTTCTGTTCTGTTCTATTCTATTCTATTCTATTCTATTCTATTCTATTCTATTCTATTCTATTCTATTCTATTCTATTCTATTCTATCCTATCCTATCCTATCCTATCCTATCCTATCCTATCCTATCCTATCCTATCCTATCCTATTCTATATCCCTATTCTATATCCCTATTCTATATCCATTCTGTTCTGTTCTGTTCTGTTCTGTTCTGTTCTATTCTATTCTATTCTATTCTATTCTATTCTATTCTATTCTATTCTATTCTATTCTATTCTATTCTATTCTATTCTATCAGGGGTGGGTTCCACTTACCTTCCCTACCGGTTCGCATTGAGTCGGACGTGCGTATTTTGGGGAAATGACCCTCTGCACGTGCGCAGATGCCTTTGCGCATGCGCCGCGAGTTCTTTGCCAGCCGTGGCAACCAGAGGACCACTTCGGGGGCGTGGCCAGCCGGCCATCGCTGCCGGTTCGGCAAGCAGGGGCAAATTTCTGCCACCGGTTCGGCCAAACCAAACCGGCAGCAACCCACCCACAAGGGATGCCGAAACGGTCACGGAGTGTGGAAAAACGGACCTTTTTTTTTTTGCCGTGCCGTTGTAAGTTCGAACAGTCTCTAAGTGAACTCTTGTAAGTCTGTAGTTGAGGAGAAAAACCTCGAACGGGGATCGAAAGCCAACCGCCTTTGTGTTTTTCCTTTTCTGCTTTTTGGGCCAGACAAGATCTTTTCCTCCACATAAGTCTAGGATGAAGATGGGGGGTGGGGGGGTGGAGGGTGATTCAAAGCAATGAGCCGCTCTAGTAGAAAGAAAATGGGGGATTTTATTTTCTCCTGCTCGGTGATTATTTGGACTTTTCCTGTCACCGCTGCTAGTTTTCAGGGTGGATTAAAGCTAATCAGCTGCCTATTAATGGAGACCTGAACTGGAAAATGGCGTAGGAACAGCCCGCCTGAATCCAACGGTTGGGAGAGGTTAATAACTCTATTACTACGGGGTTTTTTTCTTTAGCCGTTTGAAGAGTTCGGCATTAGCCTTATCTTACACCTCCATTAATTGAGCTAATAAAACCTCGGTGACCTTCGCAGGGTGCCATTATCTCGGAGTTTGCCAGACGTGGGCCGGCATACTTATCGTTGAATATGTATTCCGCAGAAGTACCCGGGGCTTTGCGTCGGGGAGGAAGGTTTTGGTGAAAAGATCACCCACCTTCAAATCCTCCGTCCTTTCCCCTCCTCTTAACATTTACCTGCTCTCTTCTGAGAGCCGTCGAGAGGCAGGTGGAAATGAAAGGACATGACTTAATTAAAGCCCAGGCGAGAAACGGTCCTGTCCGGGGTTGCTTTGGGAAGTTGTTGAAAGGCCAATGGCTCCAGGTGAGAAGGTTAAGAAGAAGGAGAAGAAGATGAAGAAGAAGGAAGAAGGAAGAAGGAAGAAGAAGAAGAAGAAGAAGAAGAAGAAGAAGAAGAAGAAGAAGAAGAAGAAGAAGAAGAAGAAGAAGAAGAAGAAGAAGAAGAAGAAGAAGAAGAAGAAGAAGAAGGATGGATGGAGAAAGGAGATTAGGGTGGGGAAGGGGAAGGGGAAGGAAGGAAGGAGGTGAAGAGGAGGAAGAAGAAGAAAGGAAGGTGAAGAGGAAAAGGAGGAGGAGGAAGAAGAGGAAGAAGAAGAAAAAAGGAAGGCGGTGAAGAGGAGGAAGAAGAAGAAGAAGAAGAAGAGGAGGAGGAGGAGATGGATGGATGGATGGATGGATGGATGGATGGATGGATGGATGGAGAAAGGAGATTAGGGTGGAGAAGGGGAAGGGAAGGAAGGAAGGAAGGAAGGAAGGAGGTGAAGAGGAGGAAGAAGAGGAAGAAGAAGAAAGGAAGGTGAAGAGGAAAAGGAGGAGGAAGAAGAAGAAGAAGAAGAAAGGAAGGCGGTGAAGAGGAGGAGGAAGAGGAGGAGAAGAAGAAGAAGAAGATGATGATGATGATGATGATGATAATAATAAATAATAATAATAATAATAATAATAATAATAATAATAATAATAATAATAATAATAATAATAATAATAATAATAATAATAATAATAATAATAATAATAATAATAATAATAATAAATCAAGGAGAGAAGCAACGTAGAACTAAGGGGAAGTTTTCTGCCAGTGAGAACAATTAATCAGTGGAATGACATGCCTTCAGAAGTTGTGAATGCTCCAACACTGGAAGTTTTTAAGAAGATGTTGGATAACCATTTGTCAGAAGTGGTGTAGGGTTTCCTGCCTAAGCAAGGGGTTGGACTAGAAGACCTCCAAGGTCCCTTCCAACTCTGTTATTGTGTTCTGTTACTCTGGTGCTGTCCTAGGCAGGCTCAGGATGGCTGGATTAATTGACATCCGATTGTCCTGTTAGGCAGTGGCTTTCCTTGGCGGATGACAAGCCTTTGAGATCATAGAGAGAAGAGACGAAGAACCTAGGCAGATAAAGGGCTACCACCATTGTAGCTATGGACCCATCCCAGTGGTTCTCAACCTTGTTGACTGATGATGTTACCTAGCTGGGTTATGAAAGGTCTAGAAGTAAACAACCAAGCTCAGAGACCACCAAGAACCACACAGTCGTCGTTGTCGTTTTCTTCCTCCTCCTCCTCCTCCTCCTCCTCCTCCTCCTCCTCCTCCTCCTCCTCCTCCTCCTCCTCCTCCTCCTCCTCTCTTCTACCACTGATGATGTTACCTAGTTGGGTCACGAAACATCTACAAATAAACAACCAAGCATCAATCCTCTTCCTCCCTCTCCTCTTCTTGCTCCTTCTCCTCCACAAACTCCACTCTCTTCTAGCACTGATGATGTTACCTAGTTGGCCAATGAAACATCTGCAAGAAGACCACCAAGCTCAGGGACCACCAAGGACTCCACAAAACGAGTATCCTTCCCCCCCCCCCGGCTACATTGGTAGGGATTGCCAAATTTCCTGCGCCCACCCCCTCTTGCTCTCAACATCTCCTAGCTGGTGGGTGGGTCAGGCCGCCTTTACCCATACCTCCTCATCTCCCCTTCCCCTCCGGCCTTGCTATAGATCTTGAGGGTTGTGTTGAGTTGTCAGTGTTTTGTCTATATTTGCTTTAACCCAGATGCCCTGCCTAGCCCGCGGTGGCGAGATGTAGTCCCCCCTCTCTCATCAACAATAATTAGGCTTGTAAGACTAATGGAAGAAATCGTGTCTAATTACCTTACTGAAGGCCCAATTAGGCTATTAACATTCGCCCGGGCTACAAGCTAACTAGAGGAGAGCCGCTCATTTGCATGGCATTAAGTTAATTGAGCTGGAAGTGAAAGGGCGGAGGACCGGCGGGGTGGGTGGTGGGTGGGAGATAAAGTGCTAGAGGGTTAGTATTACAAACTGGATAAGGATGTCCAGACTGGGACAATTAACCTGACAGTTTTATTAATTAACGGGGATCTGATTACCTAGAAGGAATAGCATTTGGCAGAGAGAGAGAGACAGAGAGAGAGACAGAGAGAGAGAGAGCGCAAGAAAGAGAGCAAGGAAGAGAGAGAGAGAGAGAGCACACTGGTATGTTTCATTCTCAACCAAAGTAATGGTCAGTGGTGGTGCAGTGAATGGGACAATGTGGTTTGCAAATGGTGAATTTTCAACCTTGGTGTTTTGACGAAGATGGTAGAAATTGATGATAGCAACAGCAATAGCAATTCGACTTATATACCGCTTCACAGTCCTTTACAGCCCTCTCTAAGTGAGCCTATTGCCCTCAATCATCTGAGTCCACAGTTCAGATATAGATAGATAGATAGATAGATAGATAGATAGATAGATAGATAGATAGATAGATAGATAGATAGATAGATAGATAGACAGACAGACAGACAGACAGACAGACAGACAGACAGACAGACAGACAGACAGACAGACAGACAGACACTTAGACTTATATACTGCTTCACAGTGCTTTACAGCCCTCTCTAAGCGGTTTACAGAGTTCAGCATATTGCCCCCCCAAAAAAATCTGGGTCCTCCTTTTACCGACCTCGGAAGGATGGAAGGCTGAGTCAACCTTGAATTGGTCAGGATCAAACACCTGGCAGTGGGCAGAGTTAGCCTGCAATATTGCATTCTAACCACTGCGCCACCGTGGCTTCGATAGATAGATGGAGAGATGGAGAGACGAACAGATAGACAAAAAAATAGACAGACAGATAGATAGACAGACAGAAAGATAATGGACAGACAGACAGACAGATATAGCAATAGCACAGACTTAAATACCGCTTCACGGTGCTTTCAAGCCCTCTAAGCGGTTACAGAGTCATCCTCTTGCCCCCAACAATCTGGCTCCTCATTTTACACACCTCGGAAGATGGAAGGCTGAGTCAACCTTAGGCCAGTCAGGATCGAACTCCTGGCAGTGGGCAGTGAGTCAGCCTGCAATACTGCATTCCAACCACTGTGCCACCGTATCTCTTGATGCACTTGACCCTGCTGTCGGTTCAAGCTAATCATCTCCCACATGTTCCTCAACTTACCTGCTTGGAGTTAGATAAGAGTCAACAGAATTGAAGAAGGGTTGGACTTTCGCTTGTGGCTATGTAGGGATTCTAGGCTGATGTCCTTACTCCGCCCTCAGGTTCTACCATTTCTTCTCCTATACAAGGAGAAGAAATTAAACGGGGCCCTCATGAATGGCTAAATCTCTCCATGGTCATGTAGCGTTCCCATTTCTTCTGCAGTTTTAGCTATGGGTTCTACAGCGGCCCATGAGTTTCAGTCACGAATGCAAATAAGGGCATTGCTGAAACTGTGTGGAAGAGTTTAAACTCCTCGGACTTGGAATGGGAAGATACAGTATGTTCGACAGGAATATACGGGGTACAGAATAACAGGGTTGGAAGGAACCTTGAAGTTCTTCTAGTCCAACTCTGTCCAGCAGGAGACAAATGGTTGTCCAAACCCTTGTTGAAAACATCCAGTGATGGAGCACCCACAGCTTCTGAAGGCAAGCCCTTCCACTGGTTAATTGTTCTCATTTTTAAGGAAATTTCTCCTTAATTCTAGGCTGGATCACTGCTTTCTCCCTTCCTTCCTTCCTTCCTTCGTTCCTTCATTCCTTCCTCCCTCCCTCCCTCCCTCCCCTCTTCTCCCCTCCCCTCTTTCTTATCTTCTTCCCTCCCCTCCCCTCTTTCTTATCTTCTTTCCTTCCTTCCCTCTCTGGTCTCCCTCCCTCCATTCCCTCCCTCCCTCCTTTCTTCCTTCCCTCTTTCAGTTTGCATCTGTTGCTTCTTGCTCTGCCTTCAGGTGCTTTAGCGAATAGGTTGACCCCCTCTTCTTTGTGGCAGCCCCTCAAACTATCGGAAGACTGGTAAAAATATAGTGAAAGGGTCTGTCAAACCAGATTCACAATTCTATAAGCTGTGACATCTATGTTTGTCTTGAAAAAAGGCTAATAATATTATCCTAATTCACCAATCCACCAAGGAGTATTAAGATATGCACAGTATATTTCTTTTTATAACTTAGCATTTTAATAATCATTAATACTAATATACGGCTACTAATAAATGTACAATTATGTGTATGTTGTTTGCTCAAGCAATTATGCAGCTCTCACTGGTACATTAAAAAAAAAAATCCGTCAAATCCAATTAGTATAATCTTTAACCCCTCCCACCAAAACTTGGAAGATTTGGGGCTATCCTGAAAAGAAAACCCCAGGAAAGAAAGGGAAAGGAAAGAAAAGAAAAGGGGAAAAGCGTCTTGCTATTTCTCAAATCAGCAGGCTACATTTTGTACAGAAGGCCTGCAGAGGCCTTGTCTGTTCTCCCAACTGCTGAAGTTTCTCTGGCTGGAAAGACAAACAATATGTTGCAGTGCAAACATTTCTCTTCCCGTCTCCAGAAACGGCGAAGAGTAGGACGGAGGGGTACCTAAAGGGTCATCTAGGCTTGGAATTTTTTTTAAAAATACAATTGACCTCCTTTCTTCTTTTCCTCTCCTCTCCATCCCAAATTGTCAACAGTGTTTTTTTTTTTAAAAAAATGACCATCAGCCTATCCTTCCGGATGCTTCAGCATTCTTTGCCGGAATGGTCAGATCTGTTGAATATACCATCACAAACAAATCTCTTTTGTGCCCGGTGATTTGTTTTTCAGAGCCAAAGCTAATTGGGGGGGGGGCGGGCTTCGATTTTCAGTGCTGTTATGTGTGTCAGATGGTGTCCATCTTTCAATCTGTTGGATACGCAAACACTCAATGGCCTCAGGAGGGAATGGTTCCCAAGAAGCGGAAGACAAACAAGAAGGCAGGAAGGCAGGAAGGAAGGCAGGAAGGAAGGAAGGAAGGAAGGAAGGAAGGAAGGAAGGAAGGAAGGAAGAGAAAGGAAGGAAGGAAGGAAGGAAGGAAGGAAGAGAAAGGAAGGAAGGAAGGAAGAGAAAGGAAGGAAGGAAGGGGAAGGAAAGGAGGGAGGGAGGGAGGAGGAAGGAAGGAAGAAATAAAGAGGGAATAAAGGAAGGAAGGAAGGAAGGAAGGAAGAGGAAGGAAGAAAGAAAGGAAGAGAAAGGAAGAAAGGAAGGAAGGAAGAGAAAGGAAAGGAGTGAGGGAGGAGGAAGGAAGGAAGAAAATAAAGAGGGAAGGAAGGAAGGAAGAGAAAGGAAGGAAGGAAGAGAAAGGAAGGAAGAAAGGAAGAGAAAGGAAGGAAGGAAGGGGAAGGAAAGGAGTGAGGGAGGAGGAAGGAAGGAAGAAAAAGGGAAGGAAGGAAGGAAGAGAAAGGAAGGAAGGAGAGGGGGAAGAAAGGCAAGAGAGAGAAAGGAAGAAGGGAGGGAAGGAGGGGGGGGAGGAGGGAAGGAAGAAAATAAGAAAGAGGGAAAGAAGGAAGGAAGGGAAAGGAAGGAAGAAAGGAAAGGAGGGGAGGGGGGAGGAGGAAGGAAGGAAGGAAGGAAGAAAATAAGAAAGAAGGAAATAAGGGAGGGAGAGAGGGAGGGAAGTGAAGTAGTGTAATGTTGTGAAAACAAGAAAAAGGATAAAATTTAGAGGGGCTGCCCCAAAGAAGAGGGGGGGGGGGGGGTCAAGCTGTTCTCCAAAGCACCTGAGGGCAGAACAAGAAGCAATGGGTGGAAACTAACCAAGGAGAGAAGCAACTTAGAACTAAGGAAATATTTCTTGACAGTTAGAACAATTAATCAGTGGAACAGCTTGCTTCCAGAAGTTGTGAATGCTCCAACACTGGAAGTTTTTAAGAAGATGTTGGATAACCATTTGTCTGAAGTGATGTAGGGTTTCCTGCCTAAGCAGGGGGTTGGACTAGAAGACCTTCCAAGGTCCCTTCCAACTCTTGTTATTCAATGTTCTGTGTTCTAAGAGGAAAAACTCCTGACCGACGGGGGAAATTTGGCCAGCCGCTGACATATTAACAGCAGAGACATAGATGCAAACAACCAAAGTATTTGCGGACAATGAAATATGCATGGCGATCAGTCACAGCCTTATAAATTCGAGCAATTAGCCGGGGTAATGTGAGAAAGCCGAGGAAGGCCGGGTCCGGGGGATGCTGTTCCCTATTAGTTAAATGCAAGGTGGGTTTTTTTTTTTGTATTTGTGCTTCCCATCAAATCAACTAACACTTCCTTTAATTGGCTCATGAATTATACAGCAGAGGGGGGAAGGGGGGCGCATTATCATTTAATCACCAGTAAACATTTCTCTCTCTCTCTCTCTCCTCTCCTCTCTTCCCCCCCCCCATTGCAAAATGCACAGTCGCTCATTAATTCCTTAATTTCAGCAAATGGAAGGAAAGCGACGAATGGTTTGGCAAGACAAAATCGCCTCCCGGCAATGGTGGGGCGGGGGGGGGGGGGAGAGAGAGAGAGAGAGAGAGGAGGAGAGAGAGAGAGCGAGAGAGAGAGAGAGAGAGAGAGAGAGAGAGGAGAGAGAAAGAGAAAGAGAAAGAGAGAAAGAGAGAAGAGAAAGAGAAAGAGAAAGAGAAAGAGAGAGGAGCGAGAGAGAAAGAGAGAGGAGAGAGAGAGAAAGAGAAAGAGAAAGAGAGAGGAGAGAGAGAGAAAGAGAGAGGAGAGAGAGAGAAAGAGAGGAGAGAGAGAAAGAGAAAGAGAAAGAGAAAGAGAAAGAGAGAGGAGAGAGAGAGAAAGAAAGAGAGGAGAGAGAGAAAGAAAGAGAAAGAGAAAGAGAGAGGAGAGAGAGAGAAAGAGAGAGGAGAGAGAGAGAAAGAGAGGAGAGAGAGAGGAAAGAGAGGAGAGAGAGAGAGAAAGAGAAAGAGAAAGAGAGAGGAGAGAGAGAAAGAGAAAGAGAGGAGAGAGAGAGAAAGGAGAGAGAGAGAGGAGAGAGAGAGAGAGAGAGAGAGAGAGAGAGAGGAGAGAGAGAGAGAGAGAGAGAGAGAGAGGAGAAAAAGTGGTGGGAGGGACATTTAGGCTTAAAAAAAACTATTAAAAAAAGGCGGTCAGAACTCAATCTGTGAGCTGTCAGCTGCTGCCCCCCCCCCCCGCCCTCCCTTCAATTTTTCTTTCTCCTTCCTTTTTTTTCCACCCCACCCGCCGTGGAGTGTGTGTGACTGACGTATGCCCAACTCAGCCTTGTCAACGTATCTTTAAACATCAAGCTGGCGGGTAAACCGAACCCAATGTAAATTATTTCTTGCCTTCCTGGGTGGGGGGGGGGGGCTGGTGGGCGGGCGCCCCTTTTCGTCTGTCCCCATGAATATTTCATGCTAGGTTGCATAAATATTAATCCTAATAGCTGTGCACAGCGGTTATTATTTCTGTCTTATGACAAATATTCATAAAATATTCAGGATCCCTTTTCGGGAACATTTACACACTTGATTGTGGAATGTCTTTTTGGGCACGCGCTAAACATTGGGGTACTCTTGACGGACCGGTTTTCCCCTCCCTTCCCTTCCACCAGCCCACACGGTGCCTCTGCTTCCTTCCATCCTCTTAATTAATACTCTGAAATATAAATATTTCATCGGGTTTATTTTGCGTTTCCTCCCCACCCACCCACCCCAAGATGCGAACCCTATTAAACTGGAAAGGTTCAATTTGACAGTATTTAAATAGCGAGAACGTATTCTCTATTAGGAGACCGGTTACTTCTGACACGCATGTAAAATGGCATATCATTGATTCTTTTTTTTTTTTTACCCCTCCCTGTTCCCTCGTTTGCATTTTTTGGACCTTTTTTTCCCCCTCCTCCTAAAAAAAAAATGTATTATTCAAAGACGTAAATCTTGCCCTTCTTGGGAAAGTTTGTGTCCCAAGCATAAGGACTACTTCTGTTTAGGACAGATTGAATTAATAGCAATAGCACTTAGACTTATATACCGCTTCATAGTGCTTTACAGCCCTCTCTAAGCGGTTTACAGAGTTCAGCCTCTTGCCCCCAACAATTTGGGTCCTCATTTTACCCACCTCGGATGGATGGAAGGCTGAATCAACCTTGAGCCTGGTGAGATTTGAACAGCTGAACTGCTGAACTAGCAGTCAGCTGAAGTAGCCTGCAGTAGCTGCATTTAACCACTGCGCCACCTCGGCTCTTAAATGTCTTTAATTTTCCCCCTTGCGTGAAACGAAGAGAATCTATTTACTGCTTTCCCAAACAGCTTTCAAAGAAATGCAAGTTGTTTATTTAAGCCACCTAACGGGTCACTTTTACCCAGATGGGCTATGAAAACGGCATCTTGGAAGCGTCTTAGATGCAAAGTCAAGAAGTCAAGAGTTGAAGAAGCTTCTTGGGTGAGAAGCGAAACCTCTTCTTCTTCAAAGAAAAAAAAAAACAGTCCAGTCGCCTTTGGAAAAAGCGCCTTTCAGACAGCAGCATCCAACATCGCTTTCGCAAAACGCGTCTCAAGCAGTTGAAGCAAGCTAGGAATTGTTGACAATGCTTAACCAGAAGATGGTACCCGTAAAAGGGGGGGGGGGGGAAATCTCAGAGGAGAGCGGAACATTTTTTATTTTAGATAGAGAAGAGCAGGAGGATGTAACTTTAGGAAGAGAATTTAAAAAATTAAGGTTCCTAAAACTTCTGTGAAGGATATCGGAAGTCACTGTTTTCTTCTTTCTACCCTGTTTCCCCTCAAAATAAGACCTCTCCTGATAATAAGCCCAATCGGGCTTTTGAATGCATGGCAATAAGGCCAAGCGCTTATTTCAGGATTCAAAGAAAATATAAGACAGGGTCTTATTTTGGGGGAAACACGGTAGCTTTTCTCTCTCTTTTCAATTGCACTTGCGCTATTTTCCTTCCTTCCTTCCTTCCTTCCTTCCTTCCTTCCTTCCTTCCTTCCTTCCTTCCTTCCTTCCTTCCTTCCTTCCTTCCTTCCTTCTTGCCTTCCTTCCCTCCCTCCCTCCTTCTTTCCTTCCTTCCTTCCTTCTTTCCTTCTTCCTTCTTGCCTTCCCTCCCTCCCTCCTTCCTTCCTTCCTTATTCCTTCTTTCCTTCCTTCCTCCCTTCCCTCCCTCCCTCCTTCTTTCCTTCCTTCCTTCTTTCCTTCCTTCCTTCCTTCCCTCCCTCCCTCCTTCCTTCCTTCCTTCCTTCCTTCTTGCCTTCTTGCCTTCCTTCCTTTCCTCCCTCCCTCCCTCCCTCCCTCCCCCCTCCCTCCTTCCTTCCTTCCTTCCTTCCTTCCTGTTTGTATCAGTTTCTATCTTCTTTTCAAGGTTCAGTAAAGTAAAGTGAGGAGGGGGGCTAGACACCATCCAAAGGAGCTCCAGTCGTGGCTTCCCTTCTTCCCTGCTCCTCCTCAAGTGCCATCAGAGCAGCCTCCCCAGGGGAATTTGCCCATGATGGAATAACAAACGAGAGTAAGGGAGGGAGAGAGAATGCCGTGAATAACAAGGAGGAAAGGAGGTGGGAGGCCCGTCTGGGAAGCTGGTGGACCTCTCGCCTGCCAGGTTGGAGGAGAGAGCGAACGAGAAAGGGCGGTGAGCAGAGCCTCTTAAAATGTTTGCTCCGTGCGAACGTGGAATAAGCAGGACATGTTTCCCTCCTTGGCTTGTGCTGGTAACGTTCCTACTGTGAAGAATAGCAATAGCAACAGCCCTTAGATTTATATACCGCTTCACAGTGCTTTACAGCCCTCTCTAGGGCGGTTTACAGAGTTAGCCTCTTGCCCCCAACAATCTGGGTCCTCGTTTTACCCACCTCGGAAGGAGGGAAGGCCGAGTCAACTTTGAGCCTGGTTAGATTCGAACTGCCAAACTGCAGGCAGCCGATGATCAGCAGAAGTAGCCTGCGGTACCGGGTTCTGCAGGTCAGTTGTTCAAATCTCACTGGCTCAGGGTTGACTCAGCCTTCCATCCTTCGGAGGTGGGTAAAATGAGGACCCAGATTGTTGGGGGCAATATAAAATATATACATTGCTTACTGGTGTAAACCGCTTAGAGAGTGCTTGCACTGTGAGGCGGTATATAAATCTCACTAAACAAACAAACAAACAAACAAACAAACAAACAAACAACCATAAGATTCCTGCAATCTTGCTTCCTACCGGCTAGTCCAAACCACCAACTTGCTTTTGCTTGCAACTCCTGTCTGCTTCCGACTGGCTGGCTTTATTTATTGAACACATTTACATGGCAACCCAATACACATATGGTGGCCACGGTGGCTTACATTGGGGGGGGGCATCGGTCTGTTTCAGGCTTAAGAATAGGACTCTTGTGGGCACGCGGGGACTCAAGACTGATGACGCGTTTCACCCCTCCCTCGGGCTCAGCCTGGTCACCTTCTACAATCTAGCTCAGGGGTGACAAACTCGATTTCATGGAGGGCCGCAGCAAGGGTTGTGTTTGACCTTGGGGGGCTGGGGTGGGCGTGGCCAGATGAACGTCACTCGTGTTGGGGGCGCCTGTGGAGGCCTGAGCACTCTGCCAACGAAAACAGGCTCCTGAGCTCCGTTTTCGGCTGTGACGGCCTCCTGCAACCCTCTTTGCTGGCAGAGGGTTGCAGGAGGCCGTCACAGCCAAAAACGGAGCTCGGGAGCCTGTTTTCGCTGACAGAGACACTGCAGGCCGGTCCTTCGCTGTTCCCAGGGCGGCTCCGTGGATCAGATCTAACCACCCCACGGGCCGGCTCCAGCTCCTGGAGTTTGACACCCCTGATGTAGCTCCGTCAACCGTTCGTCCTACGTTTTAGTCTCCAGCCCCCTAATCATCTTCGTTGCTCTTCTCTGCACTCTTTCGAGTGCAGATCTGCACATCTCCTTTGGAGACGGAAAGCAGGGCGAGCTATTCTCCTCCCTATGCCTTGTCGTGTTTTTCACCTGCCGATAGGTGATGCCAGGGAAACAAATCTGGTCTGGTCCTGGTCATTTTTCGGCAGAAGATGGGAAACCCCCCTCCCCCCGCCTTGTCCCATTCTTCCCCGTCTCTTCACCAACTTGCCTTAGCATGCTGACACCGCAGCGGATAATAAGACAGACACCCAAACATACATATATTGTAAGACGAAACGTGCGTTTTTGACAAGACGTGTCCAAGATGCGTTTTGTTAGTGGCTTAGAAAAGAGTGGGATTTTTTTTATAAAAAAGCTCTTTTTTCGTTGTTTTCGGCTCCCTCCCCTTTTCTCCCGTTCCCGACAAGCTTTTCTTGAGCTGCCTTTCTCTTTGTGTGTGTGTGTGTGTTTTGTTTTGTTGATTTGGAAAATATAATGGGGGAAGAGTATCAATTATCGGGGCGATACAAACCGCCGTTTTTCCTTCCCCCCCTCCCCACTCCCTCCCTCCTACCCCACACACACACCCTTTCTTCCTTTCTCGGTGAGGATATTCATCCGGAGACACGTTGTCACAAGTTATTCATACTGACAATTGTGTTTCCTTAGTGTTGTTGGGCAACGGAAACAAAGCTGAAACAAAATGTTTGGAGTGTAAAGGATAAAAGACGGTTCGAAACTGTATTTTTTTTTCTCCTGTCTTCACAAATCATTAGATTCCTCGGCGTTGTTTTTTGTGTTTTTTTTTCACACCGCCAGGCTGAGTTTTTGTTTTTTGTTTCTCATCTTTGCCCCCCCCCCCCCAAAATCCCGCAATGGGAATGGAAATTATTATCTGTAAACATTTGAAGAGCAAACAGGAATGATTTTCATAACTTTAAGTTCTACAAAGGAGCCACGTAATCTCTTCTATGCTTGGCACGGGGAAAAAATTCTGCCTCTTTCATCTGATTTGAGTCTCTCCAGCAGATGTAAAAATGTTCCTTTTGGTGGAATGTCTCAAGCACACCAAAGCGAGGGGAAAAAAATTACAGCATAAAAGCCGAGCTGAGAAACTGGAAGGGGGAAGAAAGCTCAGAGAAAGCCTATTCCAGAAAACCTTTCCTCCCCACCCCCCGGTAACCCCGCTAAACCGAAATCTAAATTTAAAATAATTTAAATCTAAACGAATCCCTGTAAATTGGGCGCGAGTTCAAAAACCGTCAGGACGCTTGCCTGCATTCCTACGAGTGGCCAAAGGAGCCGACGTGGCTGGATTGACACAACGCAAACTGCGTTGTACGAGACGTTCGTCCTGTGGTGAGGAGGTAGAGGTAGTCCTCGACTTATGACCACAACGAGCAAGGCAGTTGTTAAGTGAGTTGCATCCTGTTGTGTGAGCTTTTCTTTCTGCCGCGGCAGTTAAGCGAATCCTGAGGCTGTTAAGCGAATCCTGAGGCTGTTAAGTGAGCAAACTGATTCTGAAGCAATCGGCTAGCTCTCACCACCAGAGCCGACCGTTGAAATTGTCCTTCACTTCAATCCTTCTTCATTTCAGAATCTTTTTCCTGAACATCCCAGCGGAAACCATTCTCGAACGCCTTTCCTACTCCATGGTGGATCCGGTCAGCGGGGAAAGGTTAGTGGCTTGGCCTGACGTTGCTAAGGCGTGTTATGTGTAGGGCGCGTGGAAGAACAACAATTTGCAGAATTGGCCGTGGCGATATTTGGGTGGGAAGCAGAAGGCAAAATGGACAGAGTCAAGCGTTGCAAGTAGTCCTTGACTTACGACCACGGTGGAGGCCCAAATTGCCGTTGCTAAGTCAGACAGTTGTTGAGTCGGCTTTGTCCCGTTTTGCGATCTTCCTCGGCACAGTTGTTAAATGAATCACTACAGTTATTAAGTTAATAACCTGGTCGTTAAGTGAATCTGGCCTCCAAAATGACTTGGCTTGTCAGAAGGTCGCAAAAGGGGATCACGTGATCTCCCCCTCCCCCCCGGGATACTGCAACCGTCATAAATGTGAGTTGGTTGTCCAGTGTCTGAATTTTGATCACGTGCTCATGGGGGATGCTGCAACGGTCATAAGTGTGAAAAACGGACCTCCGTCACTGTTTGGGATGCTGTTGTAACATCGAACGGTCACTGAACGGGCTGTTGTAAGTCAGGGACTATCTGTACTGGAGCTCACAGGCTGGACTTCATTTGGGGTTTGATAAAAATTGTGGACTTGATTCATCTGAGAAGTGCTAATTAGAAGGAGGTTGCCCATTCTATCAGAAAGGATGCAGAACATCTAATGGCTACCACTAATCAGAAGGTAACCACAAAGAAGAGGCCAATATGGGTTGATCCAAGTGTGTGGGGGGGGAAATGCCACAATATATTGCAATTTCCAGTTGGATCTGTTTTGAACAGCAATTTTCAGAGAGTGAAGGAAATCACTCAGGCAGAACGTCCATCCGTCCATCCATCCAAACATCCATTCATCCGTCCATCCATTCATCTATCCCTCCATCCGTCCATCCATCCCTCCATCCAAACATCCATCCATCCGTCCGTCCATCCATCTAAACATCCATCCATCCAAACATCCATCCATCCATCTAAACAGCCATCCATCTAAACAGCCATCCATCCAAACAGCCATCCAAACATCCATCCATCCATCCAAACATCCATCCATCCGTCCATCCATCCGTCCATCCATCTAAACATCCATCTAAACATCCATCCATCCGTCCATCCATCTAAACATCCATCCATCCAAACATCCATCCATCCATCCATCTAAACAGCCATCCATCCAAACAGCCATCCAAACATCCATCCATCCATCCATCCATCCATCCATCCATCCAAACATCCATCCATCCATCCATTCATCTATCCATCCATCTATCCAAACATCCATCCGTCCATCCGTCCATCCATCTAAACATCCGTCCGTCCGTCCGTCCGTCCGTCCGTCTGTCCATCCATCCATCCATCCATCCATCCATCCATCCATCCATCCATCCATCCATCCATCCATCCATCCATCCCCTGGTTCTGGAAGATAGCCCTCCTTACATGGAGTCATTGGTGCTGTCTGAGCTTGGTTGTTTTCTTGCAGCCAACTACGTAACATCATCAGTGCTAAAAGGATTTGCTTTCTTTCTGTATAATAGTGGCTTGCCCTTTTGGTCTTGGTGGGGATGGTCTTGGTAGTTTTGGGCTGTCGTTTATTGTTAGCTCATTTGTCTGAGTTGGTAATTTGGGCATTATTTCCTTCTTGATTGTTGGTCTAGTGTTAATCTTGGCATCAGTCTCTGCTTTTCTGGGTTTTGATTGCTGGCAAGAAGGCGTTTTGGTCTTTTTTGTTTCCTTTTTGGCTTTTCTATCACCTCTTTTGAACGGTATGTAGACGTTGTTTATCTCTTCGTGCTCAAATCGGCCATCCGCCAGCAGATTCATTTTAAAGCTGGGTATAAAACACTTAACATGCCCGGGGACTTTGTGTCACCCCTTCCTTTTTCCTGAATTTTCTGCCACTTTCCAGATATCATACTCTGTACAAACCGGCCATTACTAAGGAAATCAACGACCGCCTGCTGATTAATCCGAAGGAGATGGAAGAAACCATCAAGAGCAAAGTCGACCTGTATTTCAGGCTTTCTAGCAATCTGGAAAAATATTTCGAAGATGCGATTTTTATCAATGGCGATCAAGACCCCCACACGGTATTCGAGTACATAGAAAGTTACGTGATCAACCCACTGCCCATCAAAGAGATCTGGGATCTGTAGTAGCTCAGCCTCCTTAGTAAGGAAGCTGGAAACTTAACTCTCCATCTAAGAGCTGGAAAGAAAAAAAAGAAGAAGAGTAATTTGAAGTTTCCTTAATAAGGAAGCCCAAGCGAAGCCGTAAAGAGTTGGAAGTTCTTAAAACTCAAATAGTTTTAGTTTAGGTTTGTTTCCGATTTCTCTTCCTGTGTAGAAAGACCAAGTAGCTCTTTTCACACAACCCTCATATAAAGCCTGTTTTTTTTAAAAAAGAATGCTATTTGGAGGAGAGAGGGTGACACTTTTGAAGGATAGGATATATGTCCCCTCCCCCCAAATGAAGTTGTGATCTGTTTATCCCTTTGTTCTTCCCAACGTGAAGTTTTTTTAAAAAAAATTTGAATTGTTAAGTGGGAAGCAATTGGATGAAATTGGATGCAGGAAGAAATTTCTTCCTTCACTCCTGCTGTGTTTGCTGAAAACTTAATTTCTTTCCAACTTGCTCACTTGGTTTGGTTTAAATTGTGCGGATAACATTATTAAAAGCTTCTTGAATCACAGACAATGGCCTCCCAGCCTTTTCAAGTTAAAAAAAAATCCCCCCCCCTGGTGCCACCTTGGTGAGTCTTCAAAATGCACGTTATGGATGTGCCATCCTTGGTTGGTTGCACCGGTTGTGCGCGGCCTTCAGGTTTTAATGTAGCACTGTTGTGTGCGGATATGTGGGTCTATGCAACATTCAACGCACACTGCTGAATAGGATCCAGCCCTTGCCTCTCACCTCCCATGCACTCCTCTGCATAATTTTGCCACAATCCTTCACTGTTCTTGTAGGCGCTGAAATTTCCAACAAGGAGACCATTTACAAAGAGCTGAAGTGGTGCAGTGGTTAAATGCAGCCATTGCAGGCTGACTGCTAGTTCAACAGTTCAGCTGTTCAAATCTCACTAGGCTCAAGGTTGACTCAGCCTTCCATCCTTCCGAGGTGGGTAAAATGAGGACCCAGATTGTTGGGGGCAATATGCTGAACTCTGTAAACCGCTTAGAGAGGGCTGTAAAGCACGTTGCACCGGTTGTGCGCGGCCTTCAGGTTTTAATGTAGCACTGTTGTGTGCGGATATGTGGGTCTATGCAACATTCAACGCACACTGCTGAATAGGATCCAGCCCTTGCCTCTCACCTCCCATGCACTCCTCTGCATAATTTTGCCACAATCCTTCACTGTTCTTGTAGGTGCTGAAATTTCCAACAAGGAGACCATTTACAAAGAGCTGAAGTGGTGCAGTGGTTAAATGCAGCCATTGCAGGCTGACTGCTAGTTCAACAGTTCAGCTGTTCAAATCTCACTAGGCTCAAGGTTGACTCAGCCTTCCATCCTTCCGAGGTGGGTAAAATGAGGACCCAGATTGTTGGGGGCAATATGCTGAACTCTGTAAACCGCTTAGAGAGGGCTGTAAAGCACGTTGCACCGGTTGTGCGCGGCCTTCAGGTTTTAATGTAGCACTGTTGTGTGCGGATATGTGGGTCTATGCAACATTCAACGCACACTGCTGAATAGGATCCAGCCCTTGCCTCTCACCTCCCATGCACTCCTCTGCATAATTTTGCCACAATCCTTCACTGTTCTTGTAGGCGCTGAAATTTCCAACAAGGAGACCATTTACAAAGAGCTGAAGTGGTGCAGTGGTTAAATGCAGCCATTGCAGGCTGACTGCTAGTTCAACAGTTCAGCTGTTCAAATCTCACTAGGCTCAAGGTTGACTCAGCCTTCCATCCTTCCGAGGTGGGTAAAATGAGGACCCAGATTGTTGGGGGCAATATGCTGAACTCTGTAAACCGCTTAGAGAGTGCTGTAAAGCACTATGAAGCGGTATATAAGAAAAGTGCTAAGAAAAGTGCTATTACCTTCCCTACTGGTTCTGATTGCGACGGAAGTGCGCGTTTTGCTTTCACTTTCACGTCACGCAAAAGACCCGGAAATGACCCTCTGCGCATGCTCAGAAGCCTTTGCGCATGCGCAGAGGGTTTTTTTCCGCAAGCCGCGGCAACCGGAGGACCGGTTCAGGAGCGTGGACCCCCGGTCATTGCTGCTGGTTCGGCGAGCGGCGGTAAATTTCCACTTCTTTAGAACCGGTCCGAACCAGCAGCAACCCACCACTGAAGGAGACCCAACAGCTCTCTGGCTGTTGAACAGGTGAGCTGCCTTGGCATCCACATTGTCCAGGTAGTCCTTGACTTACAACCGTCTATTTAGTGACCGTTCAAAGTTAACAAACGGCACTGGAAAAGAACCAGGACTGCTTTCCACACTAAGGTTTTTCACTACGGGGTCACGTGATCAAAATTTGGACCGGTTCATAAGAGCCGAGGTGGTGCAGTGTTAAAAATGCAGCACTGCAGTTCAGCAGTTCAGCTGTTCAAACCTCACCGGGTCAAGGTTGACTCAGCCTTCCATCCTTCCAAGGTGGGTAAAATGAGGACCCAGATTGTTGGGGGCAATATGCTGAACTCTGTAAACCGCTTAGAGAGGGCTGTATAAAGCACTGTGAAGCGGTATATAAGTCTAAGTGCTATTGCTATTGCTATTATGACGGTTGCACGCGATCCCCTTCCGACAAGCAAACGTCAGATTCACTTAACAACGTGTGCTACTCACTTAACAACTTGCGACGATTGGCTTGACAACGGTGCCCCCCCCAAAAAAGTCATAAAATGGGAGGCAAGACCCACTTCGCAACGGAAATGTTTGGCTCCATTGTGGGTCGTAAGTCGAGGTCCGCCTGTAATGGTATGCGAGGAAGAACCTTGGGGAGGAAGAGTTGCTGCCTAGGGAACGGTCAGATAAGAGGAAGCGTAGCCCAGAGCTGCATCACGGGGTTGTGGGGGCGGAGGAAGAACCTCAGAAAGGAAACTCTCAAATGCCTCAGGCTATAAAAGACACAAGCAGCAGACCAGTCCTTTCAGAGCTGCCAGATTCTGCAGCAGGGTTTAGAATAAGAAACCTAGTAGAATTAGATCACGCGGTTGGCGCCGGCAAAGCTGGCACATGGACTCGGGAATCCTTAGTCTTCCTTTAGGCCCCGTGAGCTACTAAGCCCCTTCCTAGCCCCATCGCCAGCCTCTCCAAACTAGGGCCTTGGGGGGCTCCATCCTGAAGGATTTGCAACCCTCCGCCTCTTTCCCGCGGGCTGCTGACGTGAGCGTCTGCTTTCTGCGCCCGCTGGTGGTTAAGATACACCGCTGGGCATAAATTGGACGTCTGGCTATTAATAATAAATAAAGGACTACATCTTGCTAATATCACCTGCATCAGAGTCCCGCTACTAAATATTGATAAAGAAAACGTCTTCGGCCACGCATTTAAATACTGTTTGCTGTGCGCAAGGCAGGGAACAAGGAACGGCGACGGGCCTTTAATTAGACAGGTACATCTGCTTAATTAATTTAGCCGTAAAGCCTTGCTCTTCCCTCCCTCCCTCCCCTTTCTTTCATCTATATGCGCCCCACAATATTAGTTACGCTCAGCTGAGTGCGCAGAAACCCAGCCAAACCTCCAGGCCTCATTGAAATGCAGCCTGTGCGTCTTTCCGCCGAGTTTCGGGTCAACGGTTGACCCCCCAAGGGCGTCCGCTCAGCCTGAAGTGCAGGCCGCTTGGGTTAGAAGACCGTGCTAATACTCGTGTAGGACTCTCCCTCGGAAAGCGCTAAAACAATTGACATTCATTTAATTACCAGGCAATGCTTGAGAGCCTTTTGCATCCCCTTTGCATAGTTAAGGAGAGACACCCACGTTAGCAAAGGTTCAGCAGGCAAGAAAAAAAAAGGAATTAGGTTTTTATAATTGGACAACAACCTTTCCAAACCAATTTGGGACCCGCGACAGATTTGATTAGCATCTGATTGCGGCTAAGTAAGCTCTGGCCAAGGAGATCAAGAGATGGACAGGATGGGGCAACCACGAGGAGTGCTTTGATTTGGCCCCCTCTGCCACCCCCTTTTTTTTTCTTTCTTCCAAAGTGGAATTTCTTAATTTTTGAGAATTGGTATTTGAGAATCCTGGGGGTGGGGGAACAAAGCATCCAAGCGGGCCTTCCTGTGAGCCTTGGGGAGGAGGGTGGGTTTGAGTGGGACTCTTTGGGGTCTGCTATTACCGTATTTTTCAGAGTATAAGACACACCTTAGTTTTTGGGGAGGAAAATAAGGGGAAAAAATCTACCTACCAGGTATTCATCTGGCTAGCGTCCTTAGTCTGTTCAGCTTCAGCACATTATTTTATCCCCTGGTTAGGGCTGAAAAAACCTTTTTTGGAGGGAGTAGCAATGAAAATAAGCCTGCAAAGACTTAGGGCTGTAAAAAACCTTATTCGGAGAGAGTAGCAATGAAAAAATCCTGCAAGCAGGGAAGATCATTAGCACTTCGTTAGGGCTGGGAAAAAAAGCTTCGAAAAAGCTACATTCGGAGTATAAGATGCACCCAAATTTTCAGCCTCTTTTAGGGGGGGAAAGGTACGTCTTGTACTCCCAAAAATACGGTAATTATGCCCCAGATTTCTGTTGCTAAGCGAGGCATCAGTTAAGCGAGATTTGCTCCATTTTTACGGACTATCTCGCCACTGTGGTTATGCAAGTCACTGCAGTCGGTAAGTGAGTAACACGGTTCTTGAGTGAATCTGGCTTTGCTCGTCAGGTCGCAAAAGGGGATCACGTGACCCCGCCCTGGACACCGCAACCGTCATAAATACGAGCCAGTTGCCAAGCGTCTGAATTTTGATCGCGTGACTGTGGGGATGTGGTGACAGTAAGCGGGAGGACTGATCGTTATTTTTCCCAGTGCTTTTTTGGAATTTCAGACGGTCACTAAATGAACGGTTTTAAAGTTGAAAGCGAAAAATCGCTTGAGAACATGGTGGGAGATGTAATTACTATTAAAAACGCACCCCAACGATAAGAGAAAAAAAAGCAATAAAGCAGGAAAACCACTGGGGGAAAAAAAAGGGTTTTATTTATTTTTCTTCCTTGGAAAGTATCAAAATTCCTCAACGTTTGCCGTACCTGAGGCCACCATCTACACAACAAACACACAAGACATCCTACTCTTTGTTGGTGATCACACGACAGGAGAGTCAACATTTCGTGAACGCACACACCGGCAAAGTTGTGTGTTGCTATATTTACAAAAGGCCTCATGTCAAATAGTGGCTGTGACAGTAGACAAAACACATTTTCAAATTATTACACACACACACACATACAAAGCCAACATTTATAGTCAAGTATCATCCTGAAGGGAAAAAGGGAACCCCTGGAATTTGTCTTAACACTGCTTTTGATTTGGGTGGGGTAGAAGCACAACGTGTTCTTCACAACAGTGTTTAATTTTCTGCCTTTGTTTTTCAAGCAACAGACAAAAAACTCAACTGGAGTCAGGAACTGTGTGAAAGTTTTTCTTTTTTCTTTTTAAAGAACCCCCAAATTGCTCAGATCAAAAGCTTGCAACAGGTCTGAGCTGGTGAGAATTTTCTAAACATTTTTTTGGAGGGGGCGCGGGGGTTGTATTCCCACAAACGCACAGCACGATAAACCGTGATTAACAAAGGACATTTTGAAGAAGGAGAGGTGGAAGAATGATTGACCGCAGGAAATCAAAAGTCAAAACACTGGATGCTTAAAAATATTTTACAATCACACGCAATTGGCTCATTTAAAATAATGGTTCGGAGGGCTATTTAGCTGCCTGGAAGGCTTTTTTTGAAGGTGGCCTCGCCCAGGTTTGCTAATCTTCCTCCCCTGGCTACAGGCATGCAAGGTTTTTCTTTCTTCTTTCTGAAAGAGTCCAAAAACTCATTCATTATCTGTAATAATTTAACACTCTCCAGTTCAGTAAGTGGCACCCTTCGTTAGATGCTAACGAAGGGAAGTAACAGGGTCCATGTTGCTGTCAAGAAGTAACCTACTCGGTTGGACAATGGTAGCTTTACTCCGATCGTAGCATCTCTTGGTGGAACAAGGCGGTCCTTGATTCCAGAACTTAATGGTCAAAAACCCCACCAAATGGTGACCTTGAATCTGAATAGAGTCCAGAAGCATTTCGAACAACAGTGGTGGTTGAGCTTCTCTAGTTTAAATTTGCAGATTTTCAAGTCGGAGCGAGCTTTCGTGCTGACCCAACCCTGGGTGGTGCTTCGGCCGCTAGAGACGACTGCTCCAAACTCATTGTCTTGCTCTAGAAAACAGGCGAGTCGCAGAAAATGCAGGGCCCCTGCAGTAATCTCTTGATCCATTCAGGATCTGAAAAGAAGAACAGATGTTGTGGAAGGGCGAAACAAGGGAAAAACAGGGAAACAAGACAATTGAGATGCAACTTGAGGTAGTTAGGAGCAAACTGTCCTTAAAGGTTTCAGCGATTGTGTGCTTATGCAGTAAACAGAAAGTTTAAAAATAACGATCTTTTGAAAAGCTACCCTTTGCTTCAAAATATATTGGACCGAACAAATTGGCATGCAATTTGATTTCCTCTTGTGATTTTAGAAGTGACGTGGGATAAAGAGAGCCCCATAGGTCTTATTTGCAGGCACACACTTTCTACAATGAGGTTTCAAAGAGGTTTTGAAATAGAAGAATGAAGAATATAACCAAGAGTGAAGGAAGAGATGAACCAATTGAATCCAAGATCGTTTGGGCTGGGCAGAAATAAGACTTGAATCCCAACAGAGGTGGGTTGAGACTAGTTCCATCTGAGCTCTCCCCCTGGTATGTCTGGTGGTGAATATTTTTAACTTTTTAATTTTTTAATTTCTTAACTCTGTTTTAATTGTTGTTTATTATCTAGGGTTCTTGCATAACGCTGTACGCCGCCCTGAGTCCCTCGGGAGTAGGGCGGCATAGAACCAACCAACCAAACCAACCAACCAACCAACCAACCAACCAACCAAACCAACCCAACCCACCAACCAACTAACCAACCAACCCAACCCAACCCACCAACCAACCAACCCAACCCAACCCAACCCACCAACCAACCAACCCAACCAACCCAACCCAACCCAACCCAACTCACCAACCAACTAACCAACCAAACCAACCAAACCAACCCAACCCAACCAACCAACCCACCCAACCCAACCCACCAACCAACCCAACCAACCCAACCCAACCCACCAACCAACCAAACCAACCAACCAAACCAAACAACCCAACCCAACCCAACCCAACCCAACCCAACCCAACCCAACCCAACCCAACCCAAATAAATAAATAAATAAATAAATAAATAAATAAATAAATACATACATACATACATACATACATACATACATACATACATACATACATACATACCGCTTGAAGGAAATAAACAATAGCAAGCCACCTGCCTGGGGATAGAAAATCCCCAGATTTCGCAGCCTTTGCAAGCCGTAAAAAAACCTCACCTTCTGAAGTGGAATGGCGAGCGATGCTATCCCGGAGCAAACACCTCCTGTAAACTAGACTCTGGCAGGCCCGATAGGTTAAAAAGCACCTGAAGCGAGAGAATTGGGGTGGGTGGGAGAGTGGCAATGGTAACGGGCTCAGTTCACACAACAGCTTAAAACTTGTTCACCTTTTTCTAACCTGCGCCAATACATTGAATTGGACACTAATCAAACGAGCGGCTTTGCACCAGTAGCTGAGCAACGAGAAAACAAAATCTAATCCAGGTTGGGATGTGTGTTCTAAAATTCCAGGTGACTTGGTTTAAGGGGGTGGGCGGGCGGAGAAACGTAACCAGAGGGCCAGGTTTGGTTTTGACTGCCACATCCCTTAGCAACATCCGTGACGACAAAAAACAAATGGGCCTAGCTTCATATCATGTGTCTAAACTACAAAAACAAATACCATATGAAGGGTGAATCCAGCCACAGTTGGCTTGTTCTACAGATGAGAAACCTGAGTTTGAGGTGTTATGTAAATCAAGATTTGATTTGCAGTTGGGCGGTGCAAATTCCAACTAAATGGAATAAATGAAAACTGTGTCCAATGCGTAGCTGTAATCCTACGGAGGAAGCTCCATTTCAGTCACTTCTGAATAACAAGAGATCTCACAATGAGGGCAATAAGGTTTATACAGAGAAAAATTTCCCAGGTTATCATCCTATCCTAAAAGTATTTTCTTACCTAGCGAGAGCGTTTTTGTCCAACGTGGAAATTAAAGTGGGGAAGAAGCTTCTTGGAAAAGTGAAAATTTTTCAAAGGAAAACAACAATCACCACCAAGAAAGTCCAGCCTCTTCTTTAGACATCATTAAAAAAAATTTTGGGGGGGGAAGAAACATCCCAGGGAGCATTTAACGTACCTGAGCCAAATGTGTCCATTGGAACAAACTGCCTGTTTGGGGTCTGTGAAGGGCAGGATCTCTTTACATAAACTGCAGCGTTCTGGGAAAGTCTGTTTGTTCATTTTCTTTAAAATATGACCGATCAGCACCTGGGAAAACAGGAGAGACAGGAGGATGGGTTTATAAAGAGATGGAACACCCTCCCCCACCCCAAAATCTGCTTAAAGTGGAATTTAAAGTGATAAGAAGAGAAAGGGGAGGGGGAGAAGGAAAACTCCCACAGGTGCAGGTAATCCTTGACTAACGGACCACAACTGAGCTCAACATTTCCACTGCCAAGCAAGACAGTTGTCAGTTGTTCAGTGAGTTTTTGCCCCATTTTATGACTTTAAAGCCATTGCAGCGTATGGAAAAAAACCATGAGCCGGTCAGGATATTTCTACACCCCAACAGTTCCGAGATCAAGGTGACCCTCACCCGCGCTGTCCTGTCCTCGTGGCTTTTATCGGAGGTCAAGAAATCGCAGACGCCCCTGGCGGGAATGCTGGTGTTCTCCGTAATCCACGTATGGAGGTAGACCTCGCCCAACGCCCGCTTCATATGTTCTCGCGTCAGATGCATTTCGACCGCTTCCATCTGGGCCTGGATCTCCAATATCCTCTCTTCCGTCTGCTGCTCCTGGGCCCCACCAGTCGAGGGGGCCGGCTGAGAGTCCTGGTCTTTGTGGGCCTCACTCGGACCCTGCCTGCCCTGTTCTGAAGGCCGTTCCTCGCTGCCGCCTGTCTCAGAGGAATCTACTATTAAGACCTTGGCTTCCTCGTGCGTGGGCTTCCACAGGGCCTCCGAAGGAGGGGTCTGCAGCGACTGCGACAAAATCCGCAGGAGGAAGAGCTTAAAGCGCCAGAAGTACGTGGACCCCAAATGCTCGATCTTCTGATCCAGGGCTTCCTGCAGAAAGCGCGGGATCTGCTTCTCTTTCAAGATCTTCCAACGCACCAGATCGGTGAGGTCGACCTGCCTGTAAAGGTTCTGGACAGACGATTCCAACAACTGCACGGCGGCTTCCTCGCACGTCTTCAGGGTGACAAACTGAACCTGATAGGCGTTGGTGGTGGGGTGGAGCCCGTTGGCCATTCCTTTGGTGGTGATGACGGCCAGGTACGCGCCGCAGGGGCTGACGGCGATGCCGTGGCTGCGGACGGAGCCCAGCACATCCGACAGCTTTATCAGATGGTGCTCGAACTTCAGGGCGATGTTGGTGAAGATGGGGATCAGCTGCCTGACCTTCCCGTCCACGGAACAGGTGTAGACGGTGCCGTTCTGCCTGTCGGCGGTCATGGAGACGATGGGCAAAGAGTGGAGTCCAGTCACGTGGGAGTTATGGACGTTCAAACCTGCTTTGGATATCAAGAGGAGGCACCAAAAGAGGTAACAGCCCCTCGCTGCTACCACTAAGCTGCAGCTACATTTCTGGTAGGGGTGATAGAGAGGGATGTTCTTGATATTCTGCACGGGCAAGTGATCCACTTCCTGCCACAGAACCACCGGCTGTCTCAAGGTGAAGTAACCTTTGACCGCTTTGAGGTTGACCGGGAGGATCTTCACTGGCCCGAAAGCGCTGCCCACGATCAGTCCGCTCATTTTCCTGTTGCTGTGCTCGTATTCCCACCAGGCCAAGACGCTGGGGGAAGAGATGCCCGAGTCGATGGTATTACAAGACGAGATGGATTCTTTGCCGAGGAATGGAAGTTGGCACTGCCACACGGCAATGTTCCCGTTTTCAAAGATCACGGCCAAAAGGACGCTGCTCACGTCCCGGCACTCGTTGTTATGCTTCACCTGTTGGATGGTGCAAATGCCGGACCATTCCATGCGGACCGGAGTCTGCATGCTGTGTCTTCTCTGGAACTCAGCGAAGTTCCCCAAGTCGTCCTGTGAAGGCTCCTGTGTCTTACAAAGTTTGTAGCCGTTTTCATACAGGCAGTCTCCGTAGAGTTCGGTCAAGTCAACTAACTGCACCCACTGAAGCCTGTTCAGGTTGGCATGGATGGTCAGCCTATTGTCCATGGTCAAGGTGGCTAAGAGACACCGGCCGTTGGCGTCACAACCCAGCGGAGACCAGCTGCAGTATCTGAAGCCTCGCATTGAGGACAGCGATTTCCCTTCGGGATTGAAGACTCTGTCTAAGGTGAACGTCTGGCTGATGAGCGGATCGTTGGAATTGGCAAAGTTGTGTTTGCATTCAGCGACTTCCCTTTTGGAACCAACCTGTGGGAGAGGGAGAACAGGTTTTACTATGCATTGAAAATGATAAAAGCTTTTTTCCCCCCAGCATGTGACTTGCTAAGTATTGATCGCAGTACACGATGAAGCAAGCTACATCCAATGAGTCTGAAACACTAAAACGACAACAACATCTAAGTACTAATTTATTTATAACATGTGGTGGACAATGTTGGAACTCAGAAACTGTATGCATCCTAGATCAAACCAAGTCCAAAAGCGACAAGAGAATTCCTGGAAGCCTGGCAATCAGACAAATCAGCCATCAACAGGCACATAAACACACCACTCAAAAGTTACAATCAAAAAGACCAAAAGGAAACAAAAAGACCAAACTACTTCCTCGCCAGCAGCCAACACTCAGATGAACAGAGATCAACACCAAGATTAACACTAGGCCAGCAATCAAGAAGCAAACAATGCCCCAATCAAAGAACTGGCAAACAAGCTAACAATAAGTTAACAGTCCAAACAACAAACCACCACGCCGGACAAGCCAAGCCACTAGAATATAAAATGAGACCAACCCCCCCCCCATCCCACTCCCTTGTAGCACTGATGATGTTCCTTAGTTGGGTGATGAAACGTCTGCAAGAAAATCACCAAGCTCAGGGAGCAACCAAGGATACCTCATTTCAATCCTGAGCTACAAATATTCTCTTCCACCGCTACCCAGAGTAAGTGTGCCCACCATCTTCATTCAGCTTAGGGCTTTCCTCATTCCTAGACAGCCAAAGAACATGATCACGGTAGTCCAAAAGCAGCAACAATCCTTCACCCTTGAATCTGGGTCCCCGGCTACTCGTTCCGCAGCTGTGGGGCCCTTGACTCCAACTCCCATGATCCCCCAACTGGCTAGGAGGTCAGGGAAGCCAGTGTTCAAGAGGAAGGGGAAAGAAAGAGGAGGAGGAGGAGAGAAAAAGGAAGAGAAGGAAGGAAAAAGAAGAGGAAGAGGAGGAGGAAGAAAGGAAGAAAAGGAGGAAGAGTGGGAAAAAGGAAGAAGAAAAGAGGAGGAAGAAAGGAGGAGGAAAGAAAAAGGAAGAGGGGAAGAGGGAGAGGAAGAAAGGAGGAAAGAAAAAGAAAAAGGAAGAGAGGAAGAGGAAGAAAGGAAAGAAAGGAAGAAAAGGAGGAAGAGTGGGAAAGGAAGAGAGGAAAGAAAAAGGGAAAAGAAGAAAAGGAAGAAGAGGGAAAAGGAAGAGGAGAAGGAAAGGAAGGAAGAAAAGAAGGAGGAGAAGGAAAGGAGAAGGCCATCTAGGCTTCTCCAGTGGCAGGGAGTTCCCCGGGCCCACCTTGAGATGACAGGCGGCGTTGGGGGCCGGCACGGCCGTGCGATGGATGACGAGATCGCCGCCGCCGCCGTGGATGTCGCTCAGCTGCTCGAGGACGGCCACGCTGCGGGCGGTGCTGACAGACACACGGTGGTCCTCGGACCAGGCTAGCGGCTCCGAGCCGCTCACGCTGTGCTGCAGCCGCACCGCCGGATCGCGCCGCACCGCCGTCACCCGGAACCCGGCGCGGCTGCGGCTGGGGCCTGCCCTGCCTACCACCGCCGCCGCCGCTTCGTCCCCTTTCCCCGGCTCTTCGGCCCCGTCGGACGGCGACGGCGATGGGGAAGCCGCCGTGCCGTCCGCTGGGCTCTGTTCTTCCGCCGCCGCCGCCATCTTGCCGACGGCTAACAGCGCGCACGCGCCGCGCGCGCCGCCTCCAGAAAGGACCCCCCCGGGGGACGGGGGGAGAAAGTCCCGAAGCGTGACTATCCCACTGCCTGCGTGAAAAGCAACCCTCTGCTGTGTTTAACAGAAAATAAAAACTTGGAGGTCTTCCAGTCCAAGCAGGAGACCTAAACACCCCTGATATTGCTGGCAGAGAATAAAAGGGAGCACCAGAGGGGATTGGGGGGAGCCGGGGGTGGGGAAAGGATGGGACTCCTTTCCCTTTCCAGCTCATTCAAAGTGGGTTGCTTTGGGTTACTTTAGCAAGGCAATCCACTAGCCACCTATACAGGGGGTCCTTTCCCTGGCAATAGTCTCACGTGGTTGCAGGCATGGACTGACTGCAAGTTTGCAAATCAGATATTATTATTATTATTTTTCTTATTATTATTATTATTCTTTCTAAAAAATATTTTTCAGTTGCATTTTCTGGCTCTGCTGCGGCCGCTCTCCCGTTAGAAGCCTCTTCGCAAACGTGGAAACCGAACCTCCCCGTGCAGGAATTGTCTACCGCAGCTGGATTCGCCTAGCATGGCTTCAGACGACGGATTGCTTATTAATGTCAGCACGGTGCCTCTGCCCAGGTCCCGCCGCCCCCCTGCGGAACAGAGACCCCGCAACCCACAATGGGGCCGTGGGAAAAAGGTAGGCTCATTGCAGCTGGCATGGCATGGGGGGGGGGGCGGGGGCGAAGAAAGAGACGGTTTATTATAGAGAAGATGCGCTGCAACTGGACAGCTGGACAGCCCTTTGTCTGAAATGGTAGAATAAGGTCTTCTGCTTGAGCAGGGGGTTGGACTAGAAGACCTCCAAGGTCCCTTCCAACTCTGAATCTTTTGGCAAGGGGCTTCCCTGCGTACCTTACTGAGGCGGTGGGTTCAGTAGGGGACATTTTGGCGCTGAAAAATGTGCCATTGGGTTGTCACGTTGGATTTGAAGCTGGCATGCCTATTGGATTTGCTTGCTTGCTTGACCTGAAAATGGTGTTCACCGAACATAGAATCAGACTTCTAGGTTGGATATCTCTTTAACAACCTTCCACCCATTGCTTCTTTTTCCCACTCTCAGGTGTTTTTGGAGAATGTCAATCCCCTTTTTTCTGTGACAGCCCCTCAAGTACTGGAACACAGCTATCATGTCCCCCATCCCCAGTCCTTCTTTTCGATAGGGTAGATATACCTCAACCGTTCATCAGTTGGTTTAACCTCCAGACCCATGATTTCCCCAGTCTTTCTGTGAATGCATTTCCTTCATCTTTTTCTTTTCTGCTCTCAGGCCATGAAAAGAACATTAGAAGGCGCACAAGAAGCCACTCCTGTAAAAAAGCAGCGCACTTCTCCAGTGCCCCAGACCAAAAAGCCATGGAAAAAACCCAAAAATTGCAACGAAGGAACTGGGCCGCCAGGATCCTCTCTGGAAAAGCTTTCATCTGAAGCCAGAGAAGACGACTTCAACAAGAGACCCTTTGTAAAGACTTCCAGCCTCTTTAAAAACAATCCGGAAATCCCCGACTTACAGAGGTACTTAGCTTCTCTTCACTAAATCAAAGAAAAAGATGAATTGTAAACTATATTATTGATCTGCTACTGTGTTTCTATAACTGCCATTTTGGATTTTGCTTCTGACACTGTATGGTTATATCCTGACTTGAAGTTCTGGGTTAATCTTTGACTGAAACAATTTCGTTTTACGCCGACTTTTGATTGGTTCCTTGGTTGATTTGCTCCTTACCTAGAACGGCCGTGAAACAAGTTCAAGAGGAGATTTTCACCTCAGATTCCTTTGATCAGCTGGGTCTCCATCCTCACTTGGTAGGTTCTTTCGTTTTGGACAGGTGTATAGCAATGTTTCAATGAATCTTCCCTTTTATTCAGACTGTTTTCAGGAAGAATTTTTGGGTCATGGAATTATATCATGGGAAAGAGAGTTTGGAAACCGTCTCATTCAACCTTCTGTTCATTAGAGCTTCAAGAAGGCTAGGTGGCCTTTTCTCTCGAGTTACAGAAAGGATTTCCTCAACTACATATGTTGGACTTAACATTATTTTTTGATAGAAGGGAATCTTTGTAGTTCAGGGTTGAACGGTGCGGTCCTTGGTGCTCTCTGAGTTGGGTGGCTTTCTTGCAAATGTTTCATTACCCACGTCGATAACCTCACCAGTGCCGGAAGAGAGGCAGCTTCTACCCACTGTCACCTTCTAGTACTGATGATGTTACCTAGTTGGGTAATGAAATGTCTGCAAGAAAGCCACTAAACTCTGAGGACACCACAGTTAAAAAGTTTCTCCTATTGTTGAACATTTGAATTCATTTTCTGGATTTCCTGCTTTAGCTCATCCAACAATCACAGCTATTTTGTTATATATATGGGTGTAGGTGTGTATGTAGCATGTGTATATATGTGTGTTATGTATGGGTATGGGTGGATATATACTTTCTTTTGAGAGCAGGCAACAATTTCATTTTTAATGTGTGCCAGTGCGCCCACAGTAAAAAATGACAATAAAGGTTATCTGGTTTTCTATACCTCCATAACAGCCAATGAAGATGTCAAAATGATGTGCCATCATATTATTGTGTGAATGGCACAGTTAAGTAGTAGTGTAGAGATGTCAAAGATACATTTATATGACAATACACAGTATATTTGGCCCTGTGTGGACACTGATTTTTCCTTTGCTTTATAGGTTAATGTGGGAAGGGAACTCGAACACAATAGCTTTTTCAATGAGCAATGTTTAAACAAACCATAGTTAAGTACTATTAAAGTATTATGCTAAACTAATCTTTGAACCTAATTAACTGGTCATAATACAACTCCAGCAGTAACCCTTACATTTTTTTTTCTGTTATCAGACTTCAACAATAACCTCTTCCTTGAAACTATCAAGCATGACCAGGTAAAAGGGTTTATGTATGTTTGGGGCATAAGAATGCAAGAAATATATTCTAAGAAATACCTGTATACGTACAGACAGATACCAGACTCTGTTAAAGCCATTTTAATTGTGTGAATTTATATACATACTGTCAACCCTGCACACACCAGAATGAAGCAAAGTCGGTCTCTTCCCCTCCCCCCCATGTGTGTGTGCGCGCACACCTCTATATACTGTATACAAAAACACACTATATACTGTATACAGTATATTCTCAGAAGTAAAGCTGTTTTATGCTCGTGTGGTTTTGTATATACATGCGCACCAAGGATCAAATTAAGCTATCGTATCTGCACAGAAAGACATAACATTCATGCAAAGCAGAATCAATCAAAGCCATTTTAGTTACCAAATTATGTACCGCATGTCTGTGTTTTGTCTATCTGCACAAAAACCTCAAAGAACAATCCAGAATGCCAGATAAAAAGCATCACCAGCAATGAGTAACAGTGAAAAACCGCACAGTGGAAATGACAAGGGCAGAATGAACACAGCTTATCGGTGAAAGAGTTGCCTTCTTGCTTTTAGAATTTTTATTTTTATTTTATTTTGACGGTCTCATTTTGTCTCTCGAACCCACCCAGTGTTCAGAAGGAGACCATTCCCACGTTGTTGCAAGGGAAGGACGCTCGGATCAGGTCACAGACGGGCTCAGGTGAGGATTTAACTGCTCCTGTTTGGGAGTGACTAACAAGACAGGGCGGAATAGGATGGAGATGGTGGATCCTGGTGGATTGAGAGCCCCTCTTGTGCTTAAGAGGTTCTCCACAGGTAAGTGGGACTGGGCCAGGTTTGGGGGTTTCTTAAGAGATGATATGGAGGCATTAAAGATCTGAAAATTTCTGCTGACAAACTATTTTTGTCAGAAATTATTGTTTTTTGTCAGAATTGTTTTTTCTAACCTACCTACCTTCCCTCCCTTTCTTAATTCTCATTCCCATTTCCTTCCTTCCTTCCTTCCTCCCTCCCTCCCTCCCTCCCTCCCTCCCTTCCTTCCCTGATTCTCATTCCCATCTCCTCCCTCCCTCCCTCCCTTTCTCGTTCCTCTCTTCAAGGAAAGACGCTTGCTTATGGCATCCCCCTCGTACAATCCTTGCAAAAACTGGAGCCCAAAATCAAGGTAAGCAATTGAATAGACTTCAATTTCAATTTCAAATAGATTTCAATTTTAATAAATAATAAATTGCAGAAAAGCTACTAAAGAGACCAAGATATATATATATATATATTCCTGTTCTTGAATCTACATATTCTGTAGTGTCCTTGGTACTCTGTTGTTTTCTTGCAGACGTTTCATTACCCAACTAGGGAACATCATCATGCTGGAAGGGAGTGGGGTTTGCAGGCAGGAGGAGGAGGAGTGTGGTCTTTAGTGCTCTCTGGGGTTGGTGGTTTTCTTACAGACCTTTCATTACTCAACTAGGTAATATCAGGGCTATTTAGCACTGTAGTAGCATTGATGATGCAATCTTTTTGAGCAGTAAAACGTCTGCCTGAAAACAACCAAGCACAGAGCTACTGTATATAAACAGGGAGAAAGCCACAGTCACTAACACTGAAGATGTTACCTAGTTGGGTCATGAAATGTCTGCAAGAAAACGTCCAAGATTTGAGCTACTGTGTATAATAAACGGAGGAAACCACACTCATTAGCACTGATGATGTTGCCTAGTCTGGTAATGAAACGTCTGCACGAAAACCACCAAGCTCCGAGAGCGCCAAGGACCCCACAGTTCAACCCTGAGCTACAAAATATTCTCTCCTTATCATTAGCCCCTATTCTGTTTTGCCCCGCCGTTTGACCCGTGTCTCCCTGTTGCTTTCTCTAGCGCAGTGATGGACCCTATGCCCTTATCCTGGTTCCAACCAGAGAGGTGAGTTTATTATTTGCCCACCTTCCTAAATTAATTTTTATCTTGATTTTTGCTGATTTCACGTCCAGCAATGCCTTTGAATATTTCAGAGTACAATCGCTACAGAAAGTCAACCTGATTGGTAGTCCTGCAGTTCGGCTGGAATCCATCAATTCTCTTCAACTGGGGACCGTTCCCATCATCCCCAGCTAGCAAGCCGGCAGGGGATGATGGGTGCTAATCCAAGACCTCGAACCCAAGAATTGGGGAGAATTGATACAACGTGCTGGCGTTTGTCTCCAGAGTGAACCCTGTACGTTTTTAACAAAGATAGCTAGGGTTGTGGCGAAAGTTCATATTTAGGGGACAAATAGTTAAAGGCAGTGTAATAAATGGTGCGGATGGTGTAATAAAGCCTAACTTTTCCTTCTTCTTTCTAGCTTGTTCTACAGAGTTTTGAAACCCTCCAGAAGCTCTTAAAGGTAAGCATGGATTCATGTCAGTTTATTGTTTCATGTCAGTTTATTGTTTCAGGCCTCTCTCTGTCAATCCCTGTCTGGAAAAAGGGTTTTATTTAAGAGATTTGTTTCCCCCCTGGATCACATAAGATGGATCTTGAGGTTGAGGGAAGAGTTTGTATCTTTAAAAAAACACACGCACACCTGTTTAGGTAAAGGTTGATCATTTTGGGAGGTAATGTTTGTGGGGCCTTGGTCCTCCTCTCTGTTGGAGTGCATTAAGTGCATTATGAGGTGAGACGCCATTTTGAGCCCGGTTGGAATGTGGAGGAAGCCTGGCCTCACAAAATGGTGGCCCTCTTGGATGTGGCCCCTGGCCAGGCGTTTCTGCCAGAGAAAACAACAACAACAACAACAACAACGGATACTAAACAGGCTTAATTCCTTCCCCCTCACCAACTCTAAAGTTTCACTGTCTCCGTTTCCCGCACTTTTTAGCCATTTACCTGGATTGTGCCAGGAGTCTTGATGGGGGGCGAAAAGAAGAAATCGGAGAAAGCCAGGTAAGGGCTGTGGGAAGCATCTCAAACAGAAGGGGCCTTCCCTAGTTTTCTGGAAAGTAAAACCTCCTTTCTCTCTCTTCCCTCCTTTTCTTCCTCCCTCCCTCCCTCCGTCCTATTCCTCTTCCTTCCTTCCTTCCTTTCTTCCTTTCTCTCTCTCTTTTTCTTTCTTCTCTTGCTTTCTCTCCTTCCCTCCCTCCCTCCTTTCTTTCTTTCTTTCTTTCTTTCTTTCTTTCTTTCTTTCTTTCTTTCTTTCTTTCTTTCTTTCTTTCTTATTTTTCTTTCTTGCTTTCTCTCCCTTCCTTCCTCCCTCCCTCCTATTCCTTCCTTCCTTTCTTTTTCTTTAATCTCTTGCTTTCTCTCTCTCCCTCCCTCCCTCCCTCCCTCCCTTCTTTCTTTCTTTCTTTCTTATTTTTCTTTCTTTCTCTCCCTCCCTCCCTCCTATTCTTTTTCCTTCCTTCCTTCCCTTCCTTCCTTCCTTCCTTCTCCTTTTATCTTCTTTTGTTCATTCCTTCCCTTTTAATCTTCTCCCTCCCTCCTTCCTTCCTTCCCCTTTTATCTTCTTTTGTTCTTTCCTTCCCTTTTAATCATCTTCCTCCCTCCCTCCCTCCTATTCCTTTCCCTCCCTCCTTCCTTCCTTTCTTCCTTTCTTTCTTTCTTTCTTTCTTTCTTTCTTTCTTTCTTTCTTTCTTTCTTTCTTTCTTATTTTTCTTTCTTGCTTTCTCTCCCTCCCTCCCTCCTATTCCTTTTCCTTCCTTCCTTCCTTCCTTCTCCTTTTATCTCCTTTTGTTCTTTCCTTCCCTTTTAATCTTCTTCCTCCCTCCCTCCCTCCTTCCTTCCTTCCCCTTTTATCTTCTATTGTTCTTTCCTTCCCTTTTAATCTTCTTCCTCCCTCCCTCCCTCCCATTCTCTCTCCTTCCTTCCTTCCCCCTTTATCTTCTTTTGTTCTTTCCTTCCCTTTTAATCTTCTTCCTCCCTCCTTCCCTCGCTCCCATTCTCTCTCCTTCCTTCCTTCCTTCCCCTTTTATCTTCTTTTGTTCTTTCATTCCCTTTTAATCTTCCTCCCTCCCTCCTTCCCTCCCATTCTCTCTTCCTTCCTTCCTTCCTTCCTTCCTTCCTTCCTTCCTTCCTTCCTTCCTTCCTTCCTTCCTTCCTTCCTTCCCATTCCTATCTCCTTCCTTCCTTCAGATTACGCAAAGGAATAAATATCCTCGTGGCAACTCCTGGACGGCTGGTGGATCACATCAAATCTACCCAGTGCATTCACTTCCGCTGTATCCGGTGGCTGATTCTGGATGAGGCTGACAGGTGGGAACATCCTGGATAGTTGATAGAAAGATCTGCTTTGGGGGAGAGAAGTGGGATTTCCTCTCTGCAACCATAAAGTGCGAGGACAGTCAGATTTTTCACCGCCATCGTAACTTTGAACAGTCACTAAACGAATGGTTATAAGTCAAAGACTACCTGAACTTTCTATATGCTTGCAGGTGGGTATATACCAATAGAGGGTTCTAAATCCCGTTGCTACCGGTTTGTGCTTGTGCGCACGCGCACAACGCTTCTGCCCATGCGCAGAAGCATCCCGGGCAGGTGGGCAGAGCCTCCTGCCCCCGCCACTACCGGTTTGTTGAACTGGGCCGAACCAGGAGCAACCCACCGCTGTTATACACGTGTCATACCTCTGTGTCTGTCTGTCTGTCTGTCTGTCTGTCTGTCTGTCTGTCTATATCAATAAAAGGAAATGAGAGATAGAGAAAGCAAATTTACTAAGCTTTAGCGTACTAAACATTGAAAGTTGAGAGGCTGGTTTTTCATTTCAGGATTTTCATCAATTTTTTTTAATTGAAAGGAAAATTAAGTGAAAGAAAACATGGGCAAATCAAGTCTCTAAAAACCTTTTTTTTTCTTTTCCAAAATTGTTCATCATATTCCATAAACACAGTGGGTGTAAGGTGTTAATCTCTGACTGATTTCCCATTTCTCTCCTTTTTTCTCCCAGAATATTGGATCTGGGCTTTGAGAAAGCCGTGGCTGCCATATTGAATGCTGTCAATGCAGCCAGCCCGAAACGGCAAAACGTTCTTTTGTCAGCCACACTTTCCGAAGGTGAGTGTAATCCTAACAGAATAACCAGAGTTGGGAGGGGCCTTGGAGGTCTTCTAGTCCAACCCCCTGCTCAGGCAGGAAACCCTATACCATTTCAGACAAATGGTTGTCCAATCTCTTCTTAAAAACATCCGGTGTTGGAGTCATAGCTGACTCTTTATTGTTGATCCACATTGTGGCGATTTTATTGGGTTCGGAGGAGTTATTGTTGGAGATTTTAATACTTTTTATGCTGTAAGCTTCCCAGAGTCACCTAAAGTGAGATGGGTGGCAAATAAATTTAATAAATAAAATAAAGAATTGATTGGACCTCCAGTGCAGTTTAGCTCTTCTCTATCATTGCGTTGAGGTTTGTTCTCTCTCTTAGACCCGACTGGCCTTTTTTTTTTAATCCAGTGGGTTTCCTCTTTAATTTTATATGTTATTCAAAAAAAGTAAATAAAACATAAAAAGAAAGAAAGAAAGGTAACAGCATCAAACCTCAACTTTTGACTTTTACATAATACTATGAACTAGCTGTTTCTATAACAACAAACCTATTCATCCGGGAAACCCAAAATCAAAGTTTCATTCTTTTCCCACCTCAAGCAGAAAGTCCAGAAGCGGTTTCCGATTAGACACAAAAGTAATTGTCTTTTTTTCCCTCTTCGATCAAAGCAATTAATTTGCCAGCTCTGCTTGTTACATATTTCTTCTTCTTCTTCTTCACCCGCCGATTGGCCACAGGAGTCTCAAGGTTAGCCCATATCAGCTTGCAAGACCCTACCTACATTACGGTGGCGTCAGAACCCCCGGGTTCAAATACATCTCGGGAAAAAGACCGTCTCCAGGAAGATGTTGGCATTCTTCCTGCCAAGGAGGAACAGGGCAGTTTTGCTGTGCCAGAAAAACTCCGTCAGAACGTGGTCATGGTCCCAAGCAAGCTAAGACTAGTGACGTTGGCGGCTTTCATTTTTGGAAAATTCAAGGTAAGAGATTTGAAGTAGTTATAAGAAAAGCCAGACGATCAGAAAGGTGGATTCTTTACCGAGAACTATATATACTCTCTATAAGGGAAGCTGACGCTGAGGTTGTCGATCAGAAAGGTCAGCAGTTCGGCGGTTCGAATCCCTAGCGCCGCATAACGGAGTGAGCTCCCGTTACTTGCCCCAGCTTCTGCCAACCTAGCAGTTCGAAAGCATGTAAAAATGCAAGTAGAAAAATAGGGAACCACCTTTGGTGGGAAGGTAACAGCGCTCCGTGCGCCTTTGGCGTTTAGTCATGCTGACCACGGAGTCGTCTTCGGACAGCGCTGGCTCTTTGGCTTTGAAATGGAGATGAGCACCGCCCCCCTAGAGTTGGGAATGACTAGCACATATGTGCGAGGGGAACCTTTACCATTTACCTTATATATACTCTCTACCAAGTGTAAGAAAAATGACTTTGATGGAAATGTTTTATTTGTTTCTTTGTTTATTGAATTTGGATATCGGCTCCCGACGCAAAACATGTTTTAAGCCCAAAATGTCGAGATAACATTCGGAAACAGGCCAACATGTTCCCAATTCACTGACCTCGTAGTTCTCAATTTACAAACATTCATTTACTGCCTGTCCAAAGTTACAACGGTACAGAAAGAAGTCTTAACGACTGGTCCTTGCACTTATGACCATCGTCTGTGGAGATTCTCAGCCGTCCAGATCATGGTTGTCGCAAAGGTGCTTTTTCCAAAAAGACAATGGGACTTTCTTGGTTTTTTGTTTTAAAACGTTTCGCTTCTTACCCAAGAGGCTTCTTCAATTCTAACTGAAGAAGGTTGGTGCTAGAACTGAAGAAGCTTCTTGGATGAGAATTAGGGAAGTGTCTACTTAAGTCATTATTCCGAGGTTCTGAACCTAATAAATATTTTGCCCTTCCTTGTGTGTTGATAAATCTTATATATGTTTTATGTACACTGAGAGCTTATGCACCAAAGACAAATTCCTTGTGTGTCCAATTACACTTAGAATTCCTATTCTATTCTATTCTATTTTCTATTCTATTCTTGCTATTCTATTCTATTCTATTTTCTTTTCTTTTCTATTCCTAATTTCTATTCTACTCTATTCTACTTTCTATTCTCTATTCTACTCTACACTCTACTCTACTCTACTCTACTCTATTTCTGTCTCTGTCTCTATCAAAGACATCTTCCTTAATCTTAGTGCTATGTTTCCCCTAACAGTCAGGCATGAAAGACCAGATGCACACGGGAAGGTCCAATTAAACTGCCTTTGGGTAGCAATCTTCTCAACTAAGGGTTAGCACCTGCTTAGAGTTACATAAGGGTCAACAGAATTCAAGGCAGATTGGATTTCGTTTGCTTGCGGCTACGTAGAGATTCTAGGCTGGTGCCTCTTTTGACTCCGCCACTACACTACACTACACTTCCATGTCATTCACATTGACCTCGGATTTTGTTCTCTCTCCAGTTCGAAAAACGCCACAAGATGATCGTTTTTTTCTCGAGTTGCGAGCAAGTGGAGTTTCATTACGTCCTCTTCAAAAAAGTGTTGTGTGAGGAGTCTGGGAATGAAAGATCAGCGTTAGCACCGGCTCCTCTTTCTCCTTTGACGTTTGCACGTTTGCATGGTGACATGAAACAAGAGGTGAGTTCAGCTCTTTCCTATAAACTCCCTCCTCCCTCCCTCCCTTTTTTTGGTAACATCTAGTGAGAAATCCTTGCCACAATTCATATATAGCGACGTTGAAATCTGTGGCATTGGGGATTTTTTTCTTCCTTTGGAAGCTTCCAAAATAGTGGTGCCGGTTTGGACTGGTTCGCCCGAACTGGTGACGGAAATTTGCCCCCACTCGCCGAACCGGCAGCGATGGCCGGCTGGCCACGCCCCCGAACCGGTCCTCCGGTCGCCGCTCCTTGAAAGCGGCTGGCAAAGAACTCTGCACATGCGCAAAGGCGCATGCGCAGAGAGTCATTTCTCCGACGTGATTTCCAATGCGATGCGAACCGGTAGGGAAGGTAAGTAAAACCCACCCCTATTCCAAAAGCTAAAAAATAAATGCAGGCAGTGCTTGACTTAACAACGTTTCATTTAGCGACCATTAGAAGTTACGACACCTCTGACAGAAGTGATTTATGAACGTTTTTCACCCGACGGTTGCAGCATCACAGGATCGGGTCACAGGATCAGAATTAGACTCACATTTATGACGGTTGCACTGTCCTGGCATCATGTGATCACTTTTTGCAATTGAAGCAAAATCAACGGGAAACCTGGATTCATTTAACAACCGTGTTGCTGACTTAACTGTGGTAATTCACTTAACAACCGTGGCAAGAAAGGTGGTAAAATGGGGCAAAACGCCCTTGACAACTGTCTTGCTTAGCAAATAAAAATTTTGGGCTCAATTGCGGTCATAAGTCAAGGACTACCTATAGTTAAGATGACCTTCAATCTAGGCTAGCTCTCCTTTTCTTGCTCACTCTCTTTTTGAAATCCTCACTTTTGTGCATACCACAGAATTACTACTTCAAAAGGCGGCTGTTTTTCCAAAAATGAATTCTTTCTGGGGTTTTTTTTTCATAATCTTCCAAGAAATAATATCCAGAGGACGTCAGCTCTGCCAAACACCCTAAAAGATATAATTCAAGGTTGAATTCATTCGTTCGTTCATTTCCTACATATGCTTCCTTTACTGCAACATATAAGCCAAAAATACACCTTGTTTATAATCTAAACAAGTAAAAATTCAGTTAAAACCGGCCATCAAAAAGTGCTTTTGCATTCTTGCCCAAAATCTTCTGCTCGTTGGCTGTTAGAAAAACCAGCTGAAAATTAAAATGGTTGGTCACCTTGGCAATTGTCTTTTTTTTTTTTAATCTTCTTAAGGAATTAGTTTTACTTGCCCGATCTGGCGCCAACGTTTTGTGTTTTCTCCTTTCCTTGCAGGAGAGATCGTCCGTGTTCCAGGCTTTTCTGCAATCGAAGACAGGGGTGCTGCTCTGCACGGTGGGTTGCCAAATAATAATGTATTCCGTATTCCTAACGTATCTCTGTCTGCCAGAGAAAGATAGCAAATTAATTCAGACGAGGACATCGCCAAACTTGAGGAGAAGGGAGCATGATCGTGATTAACCTGGGTTAAGATTGAGGATTTCTAAGCAAAACTGAGCAATGTATTTTAACAGTCTCTGTCTGTCTGTCTGTCTGTCTGTCTGTCTTCCATCCATCCATCCATCCATCCATGTCTTCTAGTACTTGCTCTGTCTATCCATCCATTCGTCCCATCTATCCATCCATTCATCCATCCATCTATCTACCTATGTGTTTCTGTCTATTTGTCTGTCTATCTCCCTACCTTCCTCTCTGTCTGTCTGTTTGTCTGTCTTCCTGCCTGCCTGCCCTTTGCCTGCCTGCCTATTTACCTACCTACCTACCTCTCTCTCTATATATATCTTCCTACTTCTCTTTATCTACCCCTCTACCTACCTCTCTACGTACCTACCTCTCTGTCTATTTATCTAACTACTCACCTACCTCTGTTTATCTACTTACCTCTCTGTCTATTAACCTACCTACCTACTTACCTCTCTGTTTACCTACCTCCAGAGGTGGGTTCCTGCCGGTGCGGTTAATAGCTGTTGTTCGGCGCAGAGCCGAAGACGCTGCTGCCGTTTGCGGCGCGGGGGCTTTCCCCAGGCGCTGCTGCCGCCCGCATGGACGCCGCCGTTTGCGTTCTTTTGCCCTCTGCGCATGCGCAAAGCGTTCTGCATGCGCAGAGGGCAAAATAACGTAATTGGTGGCGTCCATGCGGGCGGGGAAAGCGCCCGGGGAAAGCTCCCGCGCCGCGAACGGCAGCAGCGTCTTCGGCTCTGCGCTGAACAACAGCTATTAACCGCACCGGCAAAAACAGGCAGGAACCCATCTCTGCCTACCTCCCCTCTCTCTGCCTACCCTATCTTCTACCAAATTTAGTTTCGGCTTTTTTAAGGAGATGCTGCTGCTGCCCTTCAGTGCTGGATGTCCCCTTTGACGAAGCGTCTGTTCCTTCCCTCTGCCCGTTGACTCCATCACGCTAACGCGTCTTGCCAGTTTCCTGGCGGGCACAGGCGGCCGTTTCCCTCCCTCCCTGACAGCTTGGGAGGCTGCCGCCCTCCCCTTCCCTTCCGTCGATGACACAGCCCCAATCTGTCGCCCGAATGGCGGGGGTGTCCTCCCCGCTGACGGCTTTCCACGCTCGCCTTAATGACTCTTGGCAGGCAGAGGGAGAGACACAGGGGGGGGAGGGCCCTCCCACGCCCGGTTCGGACCCATCCGCTGCACTCTCACCCCCCTCCCCTCCTCCTCCCGTTTTGCTAAGGTGCTCTTTGGGGCAGAGAAATGAATCATCCGAGTCCGGCTGACAAGCTGGCACCGGAACGAAGGCCCTTCCATCTGGACCTCGGAGCTTCACGTCGGCAGCCAGTTGTCAAGACCGCAATGGCCAAGGCTGGTTCAGAAGAGGCGGCCCTTGTAAATGTCTTATTTTTGCCCCAAGATTTTGTGGCATGGCAGCCTGGATCTAATTTGGGAGCTTTTTCATTTTTAAAGTGATCGTCCTGAACATAGTTGCCAATGATGTCCTTACACAAAAACGCTCTAACGGCGTGAGATCTATCCAAGTGCGTATTTATATTAGGGCTCAGCCAATCAGGAGCTCTCATTCCCAGGCTAGGCTGGAATAGGAGGTCTTTATACTCCTCTTTAGCCAATCAGCAGACTGTCTCACCATGGAGTCACCCAATCAGATTACTGCTCTCTTCCGTTCTCCAAGTAGGTGCGTTCTCCTAGTGTCTTATTTTTGCCCCCTGCCTATTAAGTGTCTTGGACTACAATTCCAGTCCCTCCCTACCCACAGGTCAATGGGAGTTGCAATCCAACTCTTTAGTAGATGCATCTTCTTTGATCCTTTGCAATGCTGGCCTTCATATTTTAATTTGCTTATCCATTTCATATATTTATTTTTATTTATTTTATTTTGTGAGATTTATATATCGCCTCACAGTGCAAGCATTCTCTAAGCGGTTTACACCAGTAGGCAATGTATATTTATATTGCCCCCAACAATCTGGGTCCTCATTTTACCTACCTCGGAAGGATGGAAGGCTGAGTCAACCTTCGCAATTCTCGACTTTACAATTGAGCCCAGAATATACGTTGCGAAGTTAAGTGAGCTTTGCCCCATTTTCTTGCCACAGCTGTTAAGCGAAACCCTGCGGTTGTTAAATGAGCAGCACGGTTGTTAAGTGAATCCGGCTTCCCCATTGCTTGTCGGAAGGTTGCAAAAGCGGGGGGGGGGGATCACCCGTTCCCCGGGACGCTGCAACCGTCCTAAATGTGAATCGGTTGACAAGCATCCGAAATGTGAATCCCGTGGCCATGGCAACGGCCGTCGGCGTGAAAAAAACGGTCGCAAGTCGCTTTTTCCGGCGCCGTAACTTCGATCGGTCAGTAAGCGAACTATTGCAAATCGAAGACTACCTGTAAAACTCTGCAGCGTGTCTGGGAGAGAAGGTGTGCGGTTGTCTCTCGCTGAAATGCAGCGGGAGGCGCACAACTCGACAAGCGCAGGCCCGCGAGCCGCTGGTGTTGGGAGGCAGCTGGCCTTAATTGCACCAGCCGAGTGTAAAAAAAAAAAAAAACCAACCCACAGTGGTGGAAACACTATAATGAGTGCTAATATATTTGCATACTCATTATGCCTTTGCATGGTGTTCTGCCTTGATCTGCTTAAACTAATAACCCGTTTTGGCAGGGTGCGGGGTTTCGCGAAGCGGACGGGGAGCGGGCGGCGAGTTGTGCCAGGCGCTGTTGGCTGGAGTAAAACCCTTCCTCCCCCCCCCACCTCTCCCTCAATCCGCTCCTTGAATTGGAACCCAGTATCTTGGCATCATGGCACCTAATAAGATGGATTTCGTAGTCAAATCCAATCACACACACACCCCTCCCTCGTTTTGGCAGAGCGGAAGGGAACTGGAGCAAGGAGTGGAGATAATGAAGTGGATGAGGACTGTTAGAGTGGGAGGGAGGGAAAAGGGGAGGGGAGGGGAGGAAGGGAGAGAGGGAGGGGAGGAAGGCAGGAGATAGGAATGGGAAGGAAGGGAGGGAAGGAAAGAAGAAGAGGGAGAGAGGGAGAAGAGGGAGAGAAGGAGGGAAGAAGGAAGGGGAAGGAGGGAGAAAAGGAAAGGAAGGAAGGGGGAAGGGAAGGAGGGAGAAGAGGGAGAGAAGAAAGGAAAAAGGAAGGAAGGAAAGGGAATTAGGAAGGAAGGAAAGGAAGGCAAAAAGAAGAAGAGAAAAGAGAAGTGGAAGGGAGGAAAGAAAGCAAGAGAGAAAAGGGAAGAAAGGAAAAGAGAAGAAAGGAAAAATACGTTGTTTTCTTTTGGTTATCATACAATTTGTACAAGTGCCCATTGAAAAAGAGGGATTTCCCCCCCTCCCCAGGCTACCTCCCAAAGTAAGTGGGCCCACCCAAAGTCCCTACTAAAAAGGGGGGGGGGAGCCAACAACACTAGCCGTTTTCTACACTTGGGGGCAATTAGAGGGCAGGTCCCCCCCCCCAAAAAAATGAGTATGTAAGCCATTTTGCTCCTTAAAATGCCTGAATCTCTCTATATTCCCAGAATAGGCCCTTTCTGTTTGCGTGTGTGTGTGCGTGTGTGTGTGTGTGTGTGTGTGTGTGTGTGTGTGTGTGTGTGTTTAAAACCAATGTCTTGAGAATCATAAAAAAGAAAGACGTCCTCTATTAGCCAACAACCCAAAACTTTCTGATTTATTTATTTTTTACAGGATGTCGCTGCTCGTGGGTTAGATCTGCCCCAAGTCACCTGGATTGTGCAGGTAAACGATCTTCTTTTGTGGATTCTTCAATTTTTAAAGAATTTTATTTTACATATCTATTTTTTCCTTATGGGTTTTAATTACAATAGTAAAATTGAATACAAACCAGAAGAAAGAAAAAAGGTTAGATATCTAACAAGTAACTTATGGCACTTCTTGTACTGGTTGAAACCTGCAATAAACTGAACTGAACTGAAATAACTGAGCGAAACAGGTAGGAATGAGGTTACATGAAAGAAAAAGACAGGTATTCCTCGACTTACGACCACAACTGAGCCCAAAACCTCCATTTCTAAGCGAGACAGTTGTTCGGTGTCCCATTTTATGACTTTCTTGCTACGGTTGTTAAGTGAATCACTGCGGTCGTTAAGTTAGGAACATGGTCGTTACGCGAATCCGGCTTCCCCATTGACTTTGCCTGTCGGAAGGTCGCAAAAGGTGGAATCACGCGACACACACACACCCCGTCATAAATACATGCCAGTTGCCAAGCGTTTGAATTTTGATCACGTGACGTGATGCAAAGCGTATTTTCACGTGTCCGAAAAAAAGATCTCGGTAGGCCTTAGCTGTGGCGGGCAGTTTCCGATCCCCAATTTCTTTCCATTCCCTTTTATTTTCCTTCCCTCCAAAAGTTTGGGGAGTTTATTTTTGAAAATGATCTCAGATGCTCCAATTAATCACTCGCGCGATCCGCTAATTCATTCCGCACTTAGCTCATGTGTCGTCTTTTTTTTTCTTTTTTCTTTCTTTCTTTTCCCCTTTCCTTGGGAAGTATAACCCAGCGGCTTCGCTCGCTGAATACGTCCACCGAATTGGGAGGACCGCTCGGATTGGCAGCCCTGGAAACAGCTTGCTCATCCTTTTACCTTCGGAGGCCGAATATGTCAGCTTTCTGGCTTCATACAAGATTAAGTGAGTCACACAAACATCTTCTTTTCTCCCCCCCCCGCCCCCTCTTCCTCCCTCCCCCCCTTCTCCCCACCAAATGGCAAAATCCGTGGCCAACTTCAGCTAATATAATACCTGCAGCCCCACACATCTTGTTTGGTCGGGGGGGGGGGGGGGAAGAAGCGGTTATCATTTTCCAGGATAAATCTAAAGTTAGATGAGAATCTCAGCGTGATTTTTTTTTAAAAAAAAATGCTCTCAAGTTTCATTCCGTGCAAATTGCAGATGTACAAGCAGAAATATTTATTTATTTATTATTTATTATTGATTGATTGATTGATTGATTGATTGATTGATTGATTGATTGATTGTTCTTCTATGCCGCTCTACTCCCTGAGTACAGGGTGGTGATTGGCCCAAAGTCACCCAACTGGCTTTCAACACTGGCAGAGCAAGCCACTGTATATAAAATAGGGAGCAAACCCCACTCCCTTCTTACTGATGACGTTACCTAGTCGGGTAATGAAACGTCTGCAAGAAAACCACCAAGCTCAGAGAGCACCAAGGACCCCACAGTTCAGCCCTGAGCCTACCAATATTCTCTTCTATTGGTGCCTAAATATTTACCAGCCTTTTCTTTGAATTATCTTGCTCTAATTTTTGTTTTTTCTCTCCTTAAGCTTTGCCTCCAAAGGAATTTGCCGGCTGTTACATCCCAGTTTCTAAAACATAGCGAAAGGGCTGTGAAACTCCACAAACCTTTAGCTTTCCAGGATATCTTCCCTCCCTCCCTCCCTCCCTCCTTTCCTTCCTTCCTTTTTTCTTCCTTCCTTCCTTCCTTCCTTCCTTTTTTTCTTCCTTCCTTCCTTCCTTCCTTCCTTCCTTCCTTCCTTCCTTCCTTCCTTCTTTCTTTCTTTCTTTTCTTTCTTCCTTCCTTCCCTTTCTCCCTTCCTTCCTTCCTTCCTTCCTTCCTTCCTTCCTTCCCTTCCTTCCTTCCTTCCTTCCTTCCTTCCGAGAGGCGCGCGAGCCATCTGCAAAATTAGCTTGTATATCTCTGTGCATGTACACAGGCAGTCAGGGGGACTGAGAATATATGGATATAATGGATTGCAGATTAGATCTGGAGAGACAGTTTTACGCCTGGGGCACGGCATGGCATCAAATCTAATTGCCCTTTCTGTTCGTAAATGGAGCCGCGTGGAAATTTATCCTGACAAATTCAGTGTGGCAAACGAGGCAGAAAGAACACCATGTGCCGGTCGGTCATGGCACATCGGTTGGTGCGCAGAGAGCAATGCCAATCGGTCTGGGTTTTTTAAAAATCAAAACAAAAACCATTGATCACTTTCTTTGTTTCCTGTCTCTTTAATGGGCCAGGTGGAACTAACAAGTGGGAACCAGTAGAGATATTCATGGCAATTTTGAGCACTTTTCCAGAGCTGGTCATTTTTCCCCCTCCCTCTCTCTCTCTCTCTCTCTCTCTTTTGATGTGTTACTTTGCCGTTCTTGGGAGTTCCAGGCAGTTGAGCATGACGAAAACACAGTCCGCCCGGACGGTCACTATTTTGTCTGTGAAGCGGTATATAATTATAAATGCTATTGCTATTGCTCTGTCTGTCCCATCCATCCATCCATCCATCCATCCATCCATCCATCCCTATCTATCTATCTATCTATCTATCTATCTATCTATCTATCTATCTATCTATCTATCTATCTATCTATCTATCTATCTATCTATCTATATATATCATCAGCCGTGGTGGCATAGGAGTTAGAATACAGCATTGCAGGCTGACTCTGCCCACTGCCAAGAGTTCGATTCTCACCTGCTCAGGTTGACTCAGCCTTTCATCCTTCTGAGATGGGTAAAATGAGGACCCAGATTGTTGGGGGCAAGAGGCTGACTTTGTCAACACTTAAGACTGTAAAGTACTGTTTGGTGCTATATAAGTACTATTGCTATTGTTGACCATCTGTCTATGGTTAATTCAATAGCAATAGCAATAGCACTTTTCTTATATACCGCTTCATAGTGCTTTACAGCCCTCTCTAAGCGGTTTACAGAGTTCAGCATATTGCCCCCAACAATCTGGGTCCTCATTTTACCGACCTCGGAAGGATGGAAGGCTGAGTCAACCTTGAGCCTAGTGAGATTTGAACAGCTGAACTGTTGAACTAGCAGTCAGCCTGCAATGGCTGCATTTAACCACTGCACCACTTCAGCTCCATTCAGACATCAACTCTCCTCAAATTATTTATTTGCAATCATTCTAGCCTTGGAGATTGCCTTGGGGAGGAAAAAGGTTGTGTGTTTATTTAATATTTTGATAACCCACTTTTTTTTTTTTTACATTTTTGTTCTGTTTTGGCTTTTTTTTTTTTTTGCGAGTCCTTTGGTGGGTGTGATGGATATTTCTTCTGCGCTGCTCGCAAAGGAGAAATCACGAGAGGAAAAAAAATCAAAGCATGCTGACGCCGATGTTTGTGTGCGCGTGTTTCTGCGTGTTTCGCACCCTTCTCTCTCTCTGTCTGTCTGTCTGTCTCTCTCTCTCTCTCTCTACCTTTCAGTGAAACTTAGAAGTGGCATGAAACGCCGAGAACGGTTGCAAAGTGACAGCGTTGTCATCCAAACAATGCCAGTCGGTTTGCCCCACCGTAGTTTTATTCTGCAAGGACTTTATCAGAAGACAGAAAACGCCCATCAAGGCCCACATTGTCTCGTGGCATATGCCCCTCCCCCTGCACCCACCTCCCACTCTCCCCGATCTCCTCGCTCCCGTGTGAACGGAGTAGGCTGATCTGGTCTGTTGGCCACAGGCTGGAAAATAGGAGGCAAGGATGGGTGGTCTTTCCTGGTGGATCACTGTTGTAAGGCTATTGCTGGAACTGTGTATGTCTGGTCTGTTGAAAAGAAGGACTAGGGGAGACATGATAGCAGTCCTCCAATATCTCAGGGGCTGCCACAAAGAAGAGGGAGTCAAGCTATTCTCCAAAGCACTTGATGGTAGAACAAGAAGCAATGGGTGGAAACTAAACAAGGAGAGACGCAACCTGGAACTAAGGAGGAATGTCCTGACTGTTACAACAATTAACCAGTGGAACAACTTGCCTCCAGAAGTTGCTCCAACACTGGAAGTTTTTAAGAAGAGATTTGTAACCATTTGTCTGAAGTGGTGTAGGGCTGGATGACCAGCCAAGCATTGTTGGGAGGACATTGAGGAACAGGAATGAAGCATGCAGAGGTCAGAGCTATGGCTTTGCCATAGAGCAAAAGCAGACCAGAAGGGACAATTTTTTTATTTAAAAACTTGGTATTTCCTGTTTAAATCCCATTCCAATAGCCCGTTTGGTCTAGTGCAGGGGTCTCCAGCCTTGGCAACTTTAAGACTTGTGGACTTCAACTCCCAGAGTTCCTCAGCCAGCAAAGCAAAGTCTTAAAAGTTGCCAAGTTTGGAGAGCCCTGTAGTGTGGTTAAGTGCTGGCCTAGAAACCGGGAGAAGGTGAGTTCTAGTTCCGTTTTAGGTGTGAAAGTCAGCTGGGTGATTTTGGGCCAATCAGCAGAAATCTGTGAGTTTTAGTCTTGCCGTAGACATGAAAGCTACCACCTAGGTGACTTTGTGCCAATCCCCAGGTGACTGGGAGTTCTAGTACCACCTTAGCGATGACATCCACCTGGATGACTTTGGGCCAATATCCAGGTGACTGGGAGTTCTAGTAGTGCCTTAGAGATGAAATCCATCTGGGTGACTTTGGGCCAATATCCAGGTGACTGGGAGTTCTAGTAGCGCCTTAGATATGAAGTCCACCTGGGTGACTTTGGGCCAATCACCAGGTGACTGGAAGTTCTAGTACCGCCTTAGAGATGAAATCCACCTGAGTGACTTTGGATCCCTCCCCCCCTCTCTCTCAGCTCAACCTACCTCACAGGGTTGTCGTGGGAAAAATAGGAGGAGGAAAGAAGTAATTAACCCAGGTTTGGGAACAGTTGATTTTCATCTTAAATTGGCATGCCTGCCTGTGTGTATTCTATGCAAGCAATTTTTGAGTTATCAAACTCTAATCGTATTTATAATGCTACTGTTCTATTTTAGCACCCTCTCCCTGTATTTAAACTTCAATAATCTTGCCAGCCATTGCCCATCTCCACCAAGACGTTTTCAGGGGAAAGCACAAAATATATATTTGAAAAATAAAGAAATAAATGAATGAATGAATAAATAAATAAATAATAAAACAAACAAACACACACCAACACACACACCAACATGCTTTTCTGGAAATAGTATCAAATGTGCATTTCTAAACAAGCTTGATCCCCAAGCAAACTCTTGCAGGGGGGGGAAAAATTGCCCCAAAGAAAATCGATATTTAATTGGTGGTATTGCAAATTCTGTCCCCAAATTTGAAGCGGCACGGAGCCTCATTCAGAATTGACGTTCTTTGATCTAACAGGTGAAGAAAAGGGACGATCCGCGAAAACTTAAAAGAAGACCAAAAAAAACCCTCACAACCTAATGCCTAGATTTTCAATCTGGAAAATTGCAACTGATGGTTTCAACTGTCGTTTTATTATTGTCCTTCTGCCCCCTTCCCCACTTTTCTAATTCCAGCATTTCGGAGATGAAAATGGAACAGATTTTGTCAAACCTAATGAAAGATGACCGTTTCAAAGGAAACCCGGAGAGATCTAAGGTTGGTTCTTCTCAAAGACGCGGTTCCTTGCTCCTTCTGATTTCATTTCAATTTCCTCATATATATGTATTTAAATTTGCAAGAACAAAAGACTAGTTCAGGGGTCGGCAGCCTTAAACACTCAAAGAAACCCCCCCCCCTTCAATTCTGGAGCTAACCGGAAGTCTGGCTCCCCCACCATAGAGTCTCCTCTTAGTGCAACGTCCTTTTTCCTCTGCTGACTGGAGGTCCGGTTCCCCCACCTCGAGCAAGGCGAGTGGAAATGTAGTTGTGTGGCCTTTTCTGGCCTGAGCTTTGAAATGAAGGTCCTAATGAAGATGTGGGATGCAGAAGCGAAAAGCTCCGGCGAGTTGCGCCCTCTTCTTTCCTCCTCCTCCCCGTGTAGAAGATCTGTGCGTGCTTCGAGGGTTTCTTGAAGCTTACCAACTTCATGAAACTTAACCAGGGTCCCTGCGGCCTCCTTCTTGAGAGAGTGGGGTGGAGGTGGGTTCCTGGTCTGGTCTACCTGGGGAGGTTGACGGATGGAGATGGAAAGAGGTTCCAGGCGGAGGTGGAATGGAGTTAGATTGAGATGGAGGTGGAGATGGAGATGGAGATGGATGGGTCTCTCCCTTGGGCTTCATCATTTTATTTGTGACTGGAGAAGGGCTCAAAAGATGCCCAATCCCACCCATTGCTTTTTCCTTAGCCCTTCAAGGAAAAGGGGGCAGTTGGCATCTTGACAGTTGACGTGTCTTTTTATTTCCTTCCTTCCTTTCTTCCTTCCTTCTCTTTCTCTTCGTTTTTTGTCCTGCCTATTTTCTTTCATCCTTCCCTCCCTCCCTCCTCTTTCTTTCTTTCTTTCTTTCTTTCTTTCTTTCTTTCTTTCTTTCTTTCTTTCTTTCTTTCTTTCTTTCTTTCTTTCTTTCTTTCTTTCTTTCTTTCTTTCTTTTTCTTTTCCTTCCTTCCTTTCTTCTTTCTCCCTTCATTTTTCTTCCTTCCTTCTTTCCTTTTTTCTTCCATCCTTCCCTCCCTCCCTCCTTTCTCTTCTTCCTTCCTTCCTTCTTTCTCCCTTCATTTTTCTTCCTTCCTTCCTTTTTTCTTCCATCCTTCCCTCCCTCCCTCCTTTCTCTCCTTCCTTCCTTCCTTCCTTTTTTCTTCTGTCCTTCCCTCCCTCCCTCCTTTCTCTCCTTCCTTCCTTCCTTCCTTCCTTTTTTCTTCCATCCTTCCCTCTCTCCTTTCTCTCCTTCCTTCCCTCCTTTTTTCTTCCATCCTTCCCTCCCTCCCTCCTTTCTCTTCCTTCCTTCCTTCCTTCCTTCCTTCTCCCTTCATTTTTCTCCCTTCCTTCCTTTCTTTCTTTTTTCTTCCATCCTTCCCTCCCTCCCTCCTTTCTCTCCTTCCTTCCTTCCTTCCTTTTTTCTTCCATCCTTCCCTCCCTCCCTCCCTCCTTTCCTTCCTTCCTTTTTTCTTCTTTTCTCATTCTCTCTCTCTCTCTCTCTTCCTGGAGAAAGGAACAAGCGATACCTCATTTTGAAACCTAAAAGATAGGGAGCTCGGGCCTAGGAGAAAGCGGATAGTGAGAAGTTCTTTGTAATATATTGCCATATTATTACTAAATCCCCAGACAGACTTGGCATAGCTCAAGTCACCTGTCACTTAAATTTGAGGTCCCTTTAATTTTCTCCTGGAATTCGCGCTGGGCTGTCTTTAAATTAAGTCCTTTATTGGAAGCTTGAAATCTTTCCTTGCTTCCCCGGCGCTGGCGTCTATTCTGAGCTCGGTTACAGAAAAGTATACAATAACCATCAGTGGGATTTGGAGAGGTGTGAGGCTGTGTTTATTTAACACTCGGGGGGGAATTTTCGAGTTTATTTGGTCCTCACTGCCCGCTTTCAATAATGCTTTGACAACCGCTCTGCCCTTCTCATTAATTTTAAACAGTTAAAACACAGGGAGAAGGGGAGGGGCGGGAAGGGGAAAAAAGTTTTTCATTATTAAAGTGCTTTACTTTTTAATAACAGAGGATTCTGGACGTCGGGGGAAAGGGCAGCTTCGCTTAATTTCACATTCATATTAAAAAAAAAAACACACACACAATCGCACACACCGGGAAGGAAGGTGACACTGTGTGCAACCCAACAGGGCTTTTAAAAAAAGAAGAAGAAGAGAAAAGCTAGATTGACGAATGCCAGGAGCCTCCAGGAGCAAGGAAGGAGGGGGAAATGACTTGGTATTTTGCCAAGACAGGTTTTAAAAACCAGTTTTTAAAGATGATTTGTACATCGCTTTTCTTTAAAAAAAAAAGGCAGAAAGGCTATGCAGAGCTATATTGGTGTGACATTTTACCTTCATTACTTCTCCTGTGGTCCGTTTCCCCCCCAACACACACACACACCAATTAAATCAAAGGGACATTTCTTTTTGTGCGATCACAACAACCTGACAGAGTAGTCCAGATGCAAGAAAGAAAGAAAGAAAAAAGAAACAAATCGTTTGGTTTGGGCTTAGCGTAGTATGGGGATCCATCTTAGCTTTATTGTTTGCAAAGGGGTCCAAAGGCAGCCCGTGGCATCCTGGGCCACAAACCAGGATTCACACCAACTTTAAAGTGGGTTAAGGTCTGGATTTAGCTATTTGTGGATTTTTGCAATGCTGTTCCCCAAAAATAACCCACAACACTGTTTAGCACAAAGTACAGGTAGTCCTCGACTTAAAACAGTTCATTTAGTGACCATTCAAAGCTACAAAGGCGCTGAACCCAGTGACATATGACCGTTTTTCACTCTTATGACCGTTGCAGCCTTCCCCCATGGTCATGTGATCAAAATTCAACCGTTTGGCTACTGACTCATTTATGATGGTCGCATATATGTTTTGTTTAATAGTTTAACACAGTTTAATAATTATATACCATTAAACTATAATAGTATCTGTTTAATAATCATAAAAAAATTTATATACCATTAAACTATAATAGTATCTGATTAATAATCATAAAAAAAATTTTTAGAATAGAACCGTGAAGCAGATGTTGGAAAAGCAGAGATCCTTTGCATTAGAAAGCCTTAGGAAATCAAGAGGATTTTAATCGTTTACAGTGGCCAAAAAGGAAAGAGTTTTTGTATTACTTTAAAGCCAAATAAATAACACAAGAAATAGCTGTTACTGTTGCTATCTTAATAGCTTTGTTTTAAGTGCTTTGGATAAATATTCATGCATTTGGATACTTCTATTGCTAGTGTGCTAACCAGGTATAAAGTTGGTTAGATGGCAGAGTTTTCTCCCTTGCTTAATATGGACTCGAAACTTCCAACTCTGTTATTCCATAAACCATACAACAAACGGTTAGGTACATGTAGCCTAATGAAGAGAAGGACTCCGGCTGCAGTCTTCCAATATTTGAGGGGCTGCCCCAAAGAAGAAGGGGTCTACCAATTCTCCAAAGCACCAGAAGGCAGGGCAAGAAGCAACGGATGGAAACTAATCAAGGAGAGAAGCAACCTGGAACTAAGGAGGAATTTCTTGACCGTGGGAACAATTCATCAGTGCAAAAGTCAAGACATTCTCTGGAAGGTTTTAAGCAGTGATTGGATAACCATTTGTCCGGAACGTTATAGGGTCTCCTGCATAAGCATAGGGTTGGATTGGAAAACCTCCGAGGATCCGCCACGATGTAAAAAGGATGTTGAGGCTCTAGAAAGAGTGCAGAGAAGAGCAACAAAGATGATTAGGGGACTGGAGGCTAAAACATATGAAGAACGGTTGCAGGAACTGGGTATGTCTAGTTTAATGAAAAGGATCAGGGGAGACATGATAGCAGTCTTCCAATATCTCAGGGGTTGCCACAAAGAAGAGGGAGTCAAGCTATTCTCCAAAGCACCTGAGGGTAGGACAAGAAGCAACGGACTGGAAGTTTTTAAGAAGATGTTGGATAACTATTTGTCTGAAGTAGTGTAGGGTTTCCTGCCTAGGCAGGGGGTTGGACTAGAAGACCTCCAAGATCCCTTCCAACTCTGTTGTTATTATTATTATTATTATTATTATTATTATTATTATTATTATTATTATTATCCTTCTAACTCTATGATTCTATCAGAGTAGAATTCGCATAATTTCCCTACCGGTTCGCCCAGCGCCAAAAATGCTTCGGTCGCGTGCGTGCCTTCTGTGCATGCACGTGGCCTTCCGCGCATGCCCTTTATTTATTTTATTTATTAGTGAGATTTATATACCGCCTCACAGTGCAAGCACTCTCTAAGCAGTTTACACCAGTAAGCAATGTATATATTTATATTGCCCCCAACAATCTGGGTCCTCATTTTACCTACCTCGGAAGGATGGAAGGCTGAGTCAACCTTGAGCCGGGTGAGATTTGAACAGCTGACCTGCGGATCACAGTCAGCTAAAGTGGCCTGCAGTACTGCACTCTAACCGCTGCGCTACCTCGGCTTAGCTTTGCTCGCGCGTGCGCAGCTTGCACGCGTGTGCGCGGCTTGAAAACGTGGCTAAATAGGACGGCATAGTGCTGGAGCAGGTCGCTACTACCAGTTCGCCCGAACCGGCTGAATGTCACTTCTGGGTTCTCTGTTCTGACCACTTTCTATTCCGGTTTCTGAGTTGCCAAAGCGATGCATGTTTTAGATTCTTTTCTACTGATCCTCTGAGCGTAAAACATTTCCCCCTCTTCTTTCCTGTTTAGAAGAGCCGGCAGGGAGACGTCCAGGAAATACACCGCAGGGCTACCGTGTTGCAGACCGAATTTGAGGATTTCGTCCATTCCAGTGCTAAAACCATCCGATGGGCCAAAAAAGGTCAGGAATTTTGCTTCCCTAACTTTCTGAGTTTAAGGGAGACCAGAGATACTTTAATGTTTTATTTTTTTTTAGTACAGAGCATGTCAGATAGTCCTTAACTTATGGCCATTTGTTTAGCAACCATTCAAAGTTACGATGGTGCTGGAAAAAGTGACTTATGACCATTGCGGCATCTCCAAAATTCGGACGCTTGGCAGCTGGCTCACATTTATGACGGTTGAAGCGTCCAGACGTCCCGTGATCCCCTTTCACGACCCACTGACAAGCAAAGTCAGTGGGGAAGCCAGATTCATTTAACGACCGTGTAGAATTGACTTAATTGCTGCAGTGATTCACTTAACGACTGGTAGGTAGTCCTCGATTTACGACCACAATTGATCCCGAAATTTCTTCATTTAAAATATATTTAACTTGTTTTATCGTAAAAGGTAAAATACAAACCAGAAAAACAAACAAACATGCAAAAAACACGCCTGTGTACAAAAAATTGGTGTACAAAAAAAAAGAGAGAGAGAAAAGTGATCCAAATATCAAATAAGTTTAACATTACGGAACTTACGAACACAATTCAGCCCAAAATTTCCGTTGCTAAGCGAGACAGGTGGGTTTTGCCCCATTTTACGGCCTTTCTTGCCACCGTTGCTAAGCGAATCCCTGTGGTTGTTAAATTAGTCACAGGGTCATTAAGTGAATCTGGCTTCCCTGTTGACTTCGCTTGTCAGAAGGTCGCAAAAGGGGACTATGGGACACTGACCGTCATAAACAGAAGCCATTTATCAAGCATCCGAATTTTGATCACATGACCATGGGGATCCCGGTCGTGTGGAAAAACGGTCACAAGTCACCTTTTTTCAGCGGTGGACACTAAATAAATGATTATAAGTCGAGAACTACCTGAACTGTAGAATTACCGGGCAGGTGTGCCGCATCAGAGATGCATCCTGTGATTTTAGCCAATGCAAGAACTCGCTCCAAACCCAAAATGTTTGAACTTCCCGGCTCAAGAGTTTAGACGGGCGCGCTGGCCGAAAGGACCCCGAGATATTTTGTGGCTTAACAATAGCAGGGCAGGAAGTGGCGCTTTTAAGCGGAACGGAAGGCGTGTCCGGCCAGCGCTGTTTCCAGCGTGAGACATTGGCACCGGCGTTTGTAGGGAAGAGGCTTCTCCATCACCCATATTGGCATCTGCAGTTTCTGCCATTGAGGCTCCCATAAACACTGATGGGATGGGCTTTCCCCTGCCAGCCGTTCAGGACCTCCACGGCTGCCGTGGGTCAGGATAACGGCCCCAAGTTTTCCGATGAACACTTAAAAAACCGCCTGTCTAGCCTGTGCCTTTCTCCCCCTCCTTTTTTTTTGGCAAAGCTGCCTCCTCCCTCCCTCTCTTCTCTCCCTCCCCTGTCGGTTGCTATTCCTCTCTTTGCATGCGCGTCCCACCCATGCCCCCTTTCCAGCTGGCATCCACCAACCGCCCTTCTCCAGCCCAGCCGAGAACGGTGAATAATTAACACAGCAGCTGGGCTCTGGGTGGATGGCAGAGAATCAAACGGAAACGGCGCCAAAGACTTGGCCTGCCAGCGTTTCCTCGGCTGTCCTTTCCCGAACCCCAGCCCGATGGTCTTGAACCGAGTCAGTGTTGATAACCAGCTGTGGATCGGGACCTCCGTGGCAGAATTTTTTTATCTGTGGCTGGTGAGATTTTGGGATGGAGAGGGAAGGGTAGGGGAGAGAAGGAAAGAAAGAGAGTCAGAGAGAGAGAGACAAAGATGGATGGGAAGGAAGGAAGGAAGGAAGGAAGGAAGGAAGGAAGGAAGGAAGGAAGGAAGGAAGGAGAAAGAAAAGATGGATAGAAAAAGATTCTGATTAGTAGGAAAGGAAGGAAAGAAAGAAAGAGAGAGAAAGAAAGAAAGAAAGAAAGAAAGAGAAAAAAGATGGATAGGAAAAGATTCTAAGGAAAGAAAGAGGAAGGAAGGAAGGAAGGAGAAAAAGAGAAAGAAAAGATGGATAGAAAAAGATTCGGAAGGAAGGAAGGAGGAAAGAGAGAAAGAGTAAGAGAAAGAAAAGATGGATAGAAAAAGAGAAGGAAGGAAGGAAGGAAAGCTAGAACAAGATTCTGATGAAGAAGGAAGGAAGGACAAAGAAAAGATAGAAAACGATTCGGAAAGGAGGGAGAGAGAGAGAGAGAGAGAGAAGATAGATAGAAAAAGATGCTGACGGAGGAAGGAAGGAAGCCTTTCTTTTCTCCTAATCAGTGTGGACTAGAAAACTTGCCTTTAGTGCTCTTTCAGTGGAAAAAATGGCTGTTTTTTATAACCCCGTCCTAAAATCCAACAATATTTCAAAACCATCCTTTCCCTTTAATAAGTGTGGACTAGAAACTTGCCAAAGCCTCTGAAACTAGAACTGTTTCAGAGGCTTTGAGACGGGCACGTGTGGTCGAGACGTCACTCGGCTCCAAATACCTGAGCGGGCATCTTCTTGAAACTCCATATTTTACCTCATGAGTGTTGCTTCCTCCCCCTCCCTCCCCTCTTCCCCCTCTCCCCCCCCCCCCCCCCGATAAAAAAAATGGAGGCTAGGAAATGAGAGGAGGGGGCTGCTGCCCTTGGTTATTCCCTCATTGATTGGGAAATGGCGTTCGCTTTGCTTAGCAAACAGAGCTTTCGGAGATTCCCCAAGTTCTTCTGGAGACTGAGCCTCCTAAAATGACATTTTTATTACTGTTCGTAAACCACAATCTCCTGCCACACAGAGATTTAGGCTTAAGCTCTGCGCAAATAAACCGGTGTTCTGGCTCAGGAAGGAAGGGCAGAAAGAGGTGTGAGGAGGGGTCCGGAAGCTGGGGAGGGGGACAGCTGTAGTCAGCCTCAAGGGAGAGGGCGTTGAGAGAGGAGTAAAGTCCACCAAGCGTGTCCCTGTTCCTTGTCTCCAAAAATTCAGGATTTTCAGACAGTTTGAAGCCTTTGGGGATTCCAGATGACTCTGTTGCGGAAGAGGGATAGAGGCAGTCTGGATGGATGGATGGATGGATGGATGATAAAGAACGATGATAGATAGATAATAGGTAGAAAGATAGATAGATAGATAGATAGATAGATAGATAGATAGATAGATAGATAGATAGATAGATAGATAGATAGATAGATAGATAGATAGATAGATAGATAGATGGATGATAAAGATGATAGACTGATAGAGGGAGGGATGGATGGATGGATGGATGGATGGATGATAAAGAACAATGATAGGCAGGCAGGCAGGCAGACAGACACAGATAGACACTGAGAGCATATGCACCAAAGACAAATTCCTTGTGTGTCCAATCACACTTGGCCAATAAAGAATTCTATTCTATTCTATTTTATTCTATTCTATTCTATTCTATTCTATTCTATTCTATTCTATTCTATTCTATTCTATTCTGATATATATATATATATATATATATATATATATATATATATATATATATAGAGAGAGAGAGAGAGAGAGAGAGAGAGAGAGAGAGAGAGAGAGAGAGAGAGAGAGAGAGAGAGAGAGAGAGAGAGAGAAGAGACTAGATAGATGATAGATAGATAGATAGATAGATAGATAGATAGATAGATAGATAGATAGATAGATAGATAGATAGATAGATGATGGATGATAAAGATGATAGACTGATAGATAGAGGGAGGGATGATTGGATGAATGGATGGATGAATGGATGGATGATAAAGAACGATGATAGATAGATAGATAGATAGATAGATAGATAGATAGATAGATAGATAGATAGATAGATAGATAGATAGATAGATGATGGATGATAAAAATGATAGACTGATAGATAGAGGGAGGGATGATTGGATGGATGGATGGATGAATGGATGGATGATAAAGAACGATGATAGATAGATAGATAGATAGATAGATAGATAGATAGATAGATAGATAGATAGATAGATAGATAGATAGATAGATAGATGATGGATGATAAAAATGATAGATAGATGGAGGGATTATTGGATGGATGGATGGATAGGATAGGATAGGATAGGATAGATGACAGAGATAGACAGATATACAGACTGATCATAGAATCATAAGGCGAGAAGGGACCTTGGAGGTCTTCTAGTCCAACCCCCTGCTCGAGCAAGAGATTCTAGACCATTCCAGACAAATGTCTATCCAGTCTCTTCTTGAAAGCCTCCAGTGATGGAGCACCCACAACTTCTGGAGGGGAGCCGTTCCACTGATTAATTGTTCTCAGTGTCAGGAAATTTCTCCTTAGTTCTAAATTGGATCTCTCCTTTAACCAAGAAGCTCTCTTTACCTTTCCAGCCCGCCCTGTACATGCCTGGGGAGACTGGATCCTGGTTTCCTCAGTTTGGGAAGTTCACCCATGGGCTCTGTTTTAAGCCCAAGGGATTCAAACCTCCGCAGGGTCCACCATAGATCAACCAGCACAAGCAACGAGCAGCTCTGAACTTCCCGAAAGTGTCCGTCAGACTGGATTTTCTCAGTCGTTTTTTCCTTCTTCTTGAAAACGTTTCGCTTCTCATCCATGGAGCTTCCTCAGTTCTGACTGTCAAAACTGAAAAAGCTTCTTGGATGGGAAGCGAAACGTCTTTAAGAAGAAGAATAAGATTTAAGTCCTTTTGACCTGGATGGTTGACCATCTCCATAGACATTTTAGCAACACCTGGACTGTCTTCATTGGCCCGTCTTGTCTTGCAGCCCTGCAGTCCTTCATTCGCTCGTACGCCACCTACCCCGCCAACCTCAAGCCCATCTTTCACATCCGGGCCCTGCATTTGGGTCACGTGGCCAAGAGTTTTGGGCTCCGCGATGCTCCTGGGAATCTCGGCGCTGTTGCGGGAGCCCCTCGGCAGGCAAAGAAACAGAAAAGGTACGGTACAAAATAATATATAATTTATTTTATTTTACCTATCTTATTAATTCAATTTTATACGCCGCTCGACTTAATTATCCAGTAACCCTGGCTGGCTTACCAGGTCATATAAGATCAGCGATCTAAAACCACGAAAAGATTTAAAACCACGAAAACCTCAAAGTTCCAACCTTAAAATTCGCGTCAACGTGATCGAAGATTAAAAGAGTCGAGACAATAAGTGTTTGGAGGGATTTGTATTTGTATTTTTGTATTTGTTTATTTTGTCAAGCATATATGATTATAAGCAAAGTATAAACAGTAAAACATGATTGAATATATATGTGATAGTACAAGCATGAATAAGAGTAAAAGAGGTAAGAATATATGTGTACATTAGGACAGGAACGGTAGGCACGATTGTGCGCTTATGCACGCCCCTTACTGACCTCTTAGGAATGGGGTGAGGTCGATGGTAGATAATAAGAGGTTGAAGTTTTTGGGGTTAGGGGAAGAAACTACTGAGTCAGGTAAAGTGTTCCAGGCATTGACCACTCTGTTGTTGAAGTCGAATTTTTTGCAATCAAGTCTGGAGCGGTTTACATTAAGATCCCCCCCCGCCCCTCCCTTGTGCTGACGAAGCTGATTGGGAGACCCCGCAAAGACAGCCCCTCCTAATCCAAACCCCCCCCACTTTTTTTTCCTTGACAAAGAGCAGAAACGGGCTGGGGGCTGACCATTCTGCCTCTTTGAACCAAATTAAGTGAGATGGGGTGTGTGCCTGCGGAGTGGGATGTCGGAGAAGGGGGGTGTCTCTGGGCATTGTTCTCGTCCCTCTCCAGAACCCGCTAGGGACCCCCGTGTTTTTGGGGGGCGGTTGACCCTGGCCAGCAGATGGGCAGCACGACAAGCGAGTGGGGGGATTTAAAAGAGCTTTATTGAGTGAATAGTAGCCTGATTAGCCGATAAAGAACATGTAAGATGGGATGGGGGCTGGCTTTGAAGTCTCGGCGGCCCAGCGGGGAGCGGGCTTGACTGACACCAAAAGTCTCTTCGGATTACAGCCACACAATGTTTTTCTCTGTTCCTGCAAGCTTGTTATTCTCTTAAATTCCCTTTCCCTACACCCCCAAGGGTCTAGCAGAAAAGCAGGGGATACGGATACCCCAAATGCTCCCTTGTTCACACCCCTGTAGGAGAATAAAGCCGTTCTCGCTTTCTTTTCCAGAAATCTGGTCTGGTCTTCCCGCTCGGGGTGAGCCCCAAACACTTCACTTTCAAATCAATGCATTTCATGCATTTAAGAAATAAATACATTTTTATAAGCGTAAAGTCAGTCGCTTTAAGAGGCCCCGCTCGGAATATCGCATCCAGTTCTGGTCACCACGATCCCAGAAAGATGTTGAGACTCTAGAAAGAGAGAGAGAGGTCAGAATAACAAGAGTTGGGAGGGACCTCAGAGGTCTTCTAGTCCAACCCCCTGCTTGAGCAGGAGGCCCTATTCCGTTCCCGACAAATGCTTGTTCAAACTCTTCTTAAAAACCTCCAGTGTTAAGAGCACCCGCAACGTCCGGAGGCAAAACCTGAGCTTGGTTGTCTTCTTGCAGACATTTCGTTACCAAACTAAGTAATATCATCCGTGCTAGAAGGGAATGGGGTGTGTGGAGAGGAGGAGGAGGAGGATTGTGGGGTCCTTGGTGCTCTCTGAGCTTGGCTGTTTTCTTGCAGATCTTTCATTAGCAAACTAGGTATTATCATCAGTGTATCTAGAAAGAGTGTAGAGAAGAACTACAAAGATGATGAGGGTTCTAGAGGCTAAACTGTATGATGAATGGTTGAGGGAACTTAATGTTTAGTTATCTCTAATACCGAGAAGGACGAAGGGTTGACATGATAGAACATTTCCAATATTTGAGGGGCTGTCACAGAGAAGAGGAGGTCAAATTATTCTCCAAAGTATCTGAGGGCAGGACAAGAAGCAACGGATGGAAACTTATCAAGGAGAGATTCAACCTAGAATTAAGAAGAAATTTCTTGACGATGAGAACAATTAACCAGTGGAACAACCTGCCTCCAGAAGTTGTGGGATGCTCCATCACTGGAGGCTTTTAAGAAGAGACTGGACAGCCGTTTGTCCGGAATGGGATAGAATCTCCTGCCTGAGCACGGGGTTGGACTAGAAGACCTCCAAGGTCCCTTCCAACCCTATTATTCTAACCTGGTCAAAGATGATCCCAAAATCACCTCTTTTTTTTTTTCCAACCGAGTTCTGAAGGCCCAGAGTGCAGCTGTATCTTCTTCTCCCGCAAAGCAGTTGCCGATGGCTCATTGACTCGGGAGCGGCTGGGCTGCCAATTTTCTTGTGGCATTTACGGGGACTTAATATCGTTTAATTTATTTTTATTTATTTATTTTATTTTATTGTTCTTATAAGCCTTAGAATTAGAGGCAGGGAGAACTGGAATCCTTCCCAGGACGTGAATTATTATTTATTTATTTATTTATTTATTTATTTATTTATTTATTTATTTATTATCCACAATTGTATCACAGCGGCCAATTGTTTCGCCGGATTTGGCATTGATTACCAGTCGAGCCCCACCCAGGGACCTATAGGACGTCGTAATGTATTTTCGAAGTATATGTGCTGAACCGAGCAGTGCGGCTTTCTGCATTTGACTGATGGTGATTTTGTCGATTTTGAGCTGTTTTAAATGTAATTCCAGTGCTTTTGGGATAGCACCCAGTGTTCCAATCACCACTGGAATTACCACTGCTGGTTTGTGCCATAATAGTTGAATTTTAATTTTTAAGTCCTGGTATTTTGCGATTTTTTCGTGTTCCTTTTCATCAACCTTATTATTATTATTATTATTATTATTATTATTATTATTATTATTATTATTATCATTATCATCATCATCATCATCATCATCATCATCATCATCATCATCATTATCATTATCTCTGTTCAGCAACCAGACCGATGCTGTCCATCAGAAAAGTCACTCTTTCCCTATTTTTTTAAAAATAAAAATTGTCGAGGCTAGTCTCCAGTTGAAAATTTTGGAGGGTTTAGTCTTTTGAATCAGTTTGGATCTGAATTGTAGATGGTACAGGTCAGGGGTGGGTTCTAACTTACCTCGCTGCTGGTTCACTTCCACGCCGCCTGGGTGCGCGCGTTGTGCAGTGCTGAAAACACAGCTTCTGCGCATGCGCAAAAGCGAAAAACAGCAAAAAACAAGATGGCGGCTCCTATACCGCCGCCGAGAGAGCCGGTTGGGGGCGTGGTCATCCAGCCATCACTGCCGGTTCGGCGAGCGGGGGGAAATTCCTGCTACTGGTTCTATAGAACCAGTCCGAACCGGCAGGAACCCACCTCTGGTACAGGTAGTCCTCGACTTGCGACCACAGTTGAGCCCTGAATTTCTGTCGCTAAGCAAGACATTTCTTAAATGAGTTTTGCCCCGCTTTACGACCTTTCTTGCCACAGTTGTTAAGTTAGTCACACGGTCGTTAAGTGAATCCGGCTTCTCCATTGGCTTTGCTTGTCAGAGGGTCGCAAAAGGGGATCACGTGACCCCAGAACACTGCTACCGTCATAAATCCGAGTCCAGTTGCCAAGCTTCCAAACTTAAATCACTTGACCATGGGGATGCCGCAACGGTCATAAGTGTGAAAAATGGCCCTAAAAATGGTCACTTTTTTTCAGTGGCGTTGTAACTTTGAATAGTCAGTAAATGAAAGGTTGTAAGTCGAGAACTACCTATAATTTAATTTAATTTTAATTTAATTTAGTTTAATTTAATTTAATTTAATTTAATTTAATTTAATTTAATTTAATTTAATTTAATTTAATTTAATTTAATTTAATATTTAATTTAATTTAATTTATTCTATTTCTATGCTGCCCAACTCCCGAAGGACTCTGGGCTACCTCTAAAAATGTGACCGGCCAAATAAAACTTTTGGTGGACTTTTTAGAGATCATACAGTATGTGGGGGTTGGAAAAAGAAGTAAACCCTTTTCTCCAAGAAACCTAAACTCTTTTAATTTAATTTATTTATTTCTCACCTCTCTCTTCCTCCCTCCCTCTCTCTCTCTCTTTTTGTCCAGGCGTGACCCCCTCAAGAAAACTCAAGTCAAACCTCATCTCAATATTGCCTTTGAATATTCGAGTGGTTTGGAGCCCTCGACTGCGAAGGGCAAGAGGAAGAAACGGCTGAGAAACCCGGGGCAACAAAATTCTCCCAGCTGATCTGGGAATTCTCTGTGGCTTGTGGACAGGATTGGAAAAGATCTGGAAGAGAGAGGGAAGAGACAACCTCAGGAATGTCCCCTTTCTGCTCTAGGGGAGGAAACCATGTTCCACCAGGAATACCCTCTTCCTTTCCTGATCTAGAAGAGAAGACCAACCAGGTTCAGCCAGAAATGTCCCCTTCCCTCCTGATCTAGAAGAGAAAACTAACCAGGATTGACCATGAACGTCCCCTTTCTTCCTGATCTAGAAAACTAACCAGGATCAACCATGAACATCCCCTTTCTTCCTGATCTAGAAGAAAGAACCAATCAGGTTCGACCAGAAACGTCCCCTCTCTTCCTGATCTAGAAAACTAACCAGGATCGACCATGAACGCCGCCTCCCTTCCTGATCTAGAAGAGAAAACTAACCAGGATCGACCATGAACGTCCCCTTTCTTCCTGATCTAGAAGAAAGAACCAATCAGGTTCGACCAGAAACGTCCCCTTTCTTCCTGATCTAGAAAACTAACCAGGATTGACCGTGAACGTCCCCTCCCTTCCTGATCTAGAAAAAAAAACACCAACCAGGGTTAATTCCCCACTCAATGAAAGACATATCGGCAATAAGGCAGTTCAAACCTTTCGGCTCAAATTGGTTTTCAGTGCGGAGAAAAAAATACTTCAGGGAGGATTTGGGGAAAACTCCACAAGCAGACAAACCAAACCAACGGCAGTAATTTGCTTAACCATGATTTTAAAAAAAAGGCTGTAAAAATCAGACATGACTCTCTTTCACAAGTGCCTAGCTTAGCAACTGAGATTCTGGGTCCCCATCCTGATCTGTAGCCGAGGGCTATTTTACAGAACCCAATTCCTCTTTAATACCAGGGGAACTTTCTAATTTTTGACATCCAATCTTGGCTTCCTTTTTCATCAAGAGACATTTTGAAAAAAGGGCCGTTGCAGGCCATTCGGTTTGGCTGAGTTTTTGCACTTCCAAATTTGGCTGTTTCCCGTTTAGAAGGAAAGTTAATTTTTCAAATCTGGAGTGTAACTTTTGTGAAAGGAGAAGTCTTTCAAATCTCAAAGTTACAGAAGAGATACACACACACACCCCTACACACACAAAAGCTTGCTTTCGTGTGGTTTAATACACAGAGTTGTGTAAAAGCCCCCCAGGGCCACTTCTGATAAGGTGGATGGGCGGCTATATAAATTTGATAAATAAATTCAAATAAAACAAGAAAGATGCTTTTCAGCCAGTTTCCAACATCTCCTACCGAAAATATCCCGAGCACCAGAGTAACGCCAAACCCATGTCAGAATTCAGTACAAATCTAACATTTCGGTTTCTTTCTGTAAGAAACGCAGGCACTCAGAGGGCGGGTGGGGAGAGAGTTTTTTGCAGGAGAGAAATGTCATTCCAACATCGGAGGGTTTTGACAATCAACATTTCTAAGTGCATTATCAAGATCCCTCTAAAAATGTACCACTTGGCTGCTTTTAATGTGACTTTGTTCGAGTTTAAGTGACATTAGCAACTTGGGTTTTGCTCGTTGCGCATCAGGGAGGCGATAGGAAGCTGGCTCTAAAGCTGTAGGCCCGTCTCTCGGAATAAAATAAAATATTATTTTAATGTGCTATCAGATAGGGTTTGTTTTTTCCCCATTGCACAGAACAAGTAAGCATTCAGAGATGCACCGGGAAACCGATCAGAGCAGGAAATTCAATTTGAACCCCTTGTTTTTTTTTCATAGCCTGAATTCAATCGATCAATCAATCAATCAATCAGGATAGAGCTGGAAGAGACCTTGGAGGTCTTCTAGTCCAACCCCTCTGAATGCAACATTAAACCCAGGGGTCTTTACTTTGGAGCAGATTTTCAATTTCACCCAAAGCAGGAGACTCAACTTTCCATTTCGCCACCAGCAAACCTTTCGACGTGTCATTTCAAATTGATTTTAAATTTAAAACCTCCTTTTTTGGATAAGCCGGTCCAGCCTCTTCCCCAGACGGTGTCTCCAGAACGCAAGATTTTAATCGTGTGGCTTTTTCAGGCGTCCGAAAAAGTTGTCCTTCATTAACCCACACCGGGCAGTTGGGAGAATAATGAAGCGGCCCCAAATTCTCTCCGGATTTCCATTTTTAGAGATATAAGACGGTGGGCTTAATTATTTCGCCCCCGTCCCCTGTTTCTCTCCCTCTCTCTCTTTCACACTGATAAAAGTCCAAGTTGTTCCTTTGATAGATTTTTAATATGATTTTAAGAGAGTTTTGTTTGGCCTCATTCTTAGGCAATAAGATTAAATTTCAAGCACTTATCCCCTGGGTTTAAGTCAATCCATGTAGACCCAGGCCTCGAACAGGAGGCCTCTTTGTATTGGGGGGAGAGAGAGGGGGGGGTCCTCCCTCTGATTACCCTGCCTTGAAAAAAGAAACTGCTTTCGTACTTCATTAACCTTAAGCCGAGGACAATCCTGTTGGTCTTGTCTGTCTTCTTCGCACACACACACACACACACACACTTTTTTTTATAAGCACACACAAACTCACTCAAATGCTCAGTGGGTCCAAATCCTCTCTCCACACACCCGCTTCCCCAGTTGTGCTTTGTTATGGAAAGTTGTCATTTTTCACAAGGGCAAAGCAAGGCGGAGGGAGGGAATTACAGCTGTCTTTGGAGCCAAATGAATTGCAAAGAGTTCCCCAAATTCTTTTTTTTTAAGGTTTATGTCTTCCCTTCCCCTTTCTTTCTCTCCCTTTCCTTCTTTCCTTCTCTCTTTCCTTTCCCTTCTTTCCTTTCCTTCTCTCCCTTTCCTTTCCTTCTTTCCTTTCTTTTCCTTCCCTTTCCTTCCGTCTTTCTCTTTTTGTCCTTTCCTTTCCATTATCCTTTCCTTTATTTCCTTTCCTCTTCCCTCCCAACTTCCTTCTTTCCTTTCCTTCCCTCTTTCTCTTTTCTTCCTTTCCATTATCCTTTCCATTATTTCCTTTCCTCTTCCCTCCCTACTTCCTTCTTTCCTTTCCTTCCCTCTTTCTCTTTTCTTCCTTTCCTTTCCATTATCCTTTCCTTCTCTCCCTTTCCTTTCCTTTCCTCCTTTCCTTCTCTCTTTCCTTTCCCTTCCTTTCCCCCCCCCTTTCCTTTCCTTCGTTCCTTTCCCCAGGCTACAAACCTGGAGACTGGACTGGGAGTTCTAGTCCTGCCTTAGGTATGAAAGCCAGCTAAATGACTTTGAGCCAATCACCAGGTGATGGTGAGTTCTAGTCCTGCCTTAGGCACGAAAACCAGCTAGGCGACTAGGCCAATCGCCAGGAGACCGTGAGTTCTAGTCCTGCCTTAGGCATGAAAACCAGCTAGGAGGTGACTGGGCCAATCACCAGGAGACAGTGAGTTCTAGTCCTGCCTTAGGCACGAAAACCAGCTAGGTGACTTTGGGCCAATCACCAGGAGACAGTGAGTTCTAGTCCTGCCTTAGGATTTGAAAGCCACCTGGGTGACTTTCAGCCAATCATTCGCTCTCAGTCCAGCTCACCTCACAAGGCTGCGGTTCTAGGGAAAATAGGAGAAGGAATGTGTGTTAGATATGTTTGCCGCCTTTAATTATTTGTAAAAATAAGAAAAGCGAGAGAAAACAGTGGTGCCTGGATACTCAACTGCTCTGAAACTCATCAAAATTTGGTATTTGGCACATTTTGACGCAAAACTTTTGTCCCGGTAGTACTCCTCATTTGGTACCCAATGACAGTGGAACTTGTGACTCACTGCATTATTCCTTATGGGAAAATGTTCTTTGGTACTCATCGTTTTTGGTTCTCATCGCACCAATTAACGACCAGTAGCGAGGTACGACTGTACAAATAAATTTAAACAAACAAAAAAAAAAAAACCCCACACACAACTAAATAAATCCTGGATGGTTGGACCACAGAGAAGGACGAGCGAGAGCTTTCTCTCCTGCTTCTGAAACACTTTTGAGCCCCAAAATTATTTTATCAGAATAATTTGGCTTTCAGCTTGGAGAAAAAAAGGATGGAGGGGCAGAAAGTGGGGGGGGGGGACTGAACTGGCAAAAGAAAATTTGCTGCTCTTTTAAAAGGCTCGCAATCCATCTGCCACCTTCCCAAGATGGAAAGTGGGAGAGGGTGGGGGGAATCTGGTAAAAAAAAAAACCCTAAAAACTCCCGGAGACCAGCTGGCCGAAGACAGACGCGAAATACATTCCTGGCCCCCCTCCCCTTCCAAAAAAATGTTTCCATAATTATTAAAAGGGAGGGACATCCATTTAGATTTCGCCCAAGCGATAATTTACAGCCATTATCCTGTTTGCTGTTAATAATTCACCCAGCAAGGTTGGGAAATGAGGTGGGGGCAACGTCTTCCTTGAGCTGTCTCCCACCCTGGTTTTTTCCCCCCCAAAGAAGAGGGGGCTTGAGTGACGGGAGGGGAGGGGAGGAGGGACACCCCCAGTGAAGGAGTTCCTTTAAAAAAAACCAAGAGAGGGAAATGGTTCTAACAGATCATTAAAATGTCGTCCTCCCCTCCGGTCCAGTTTTGGTCCCCACAATAGAGGTAATTCTTGACTTACCACCACAATTGAGCCCAAAAATGGTTCAGGGAGTTTTGCTCCCCATCTTACGACCTTTCTTGCCACGTTTGTTAAGTGAATCACTGCAGTGGTTTAAGTTAGTAACACAGTTGTTAAGTGAATCCGGCTTCCCTATTAATTTGGCTGCTCAGAAGGTCTCAAAAGGGGATTATGTGACCGACCCCCCCCCCCCGGGGACACCGCAACCGTCATAAATACGGGGATGCTGCAATGATCGTAAGTGAGAAAAATGGTCATAAGTCACTTTTTTCCCCCAGTGCCGTTGTAACTTTGAACGGTCACTAAAGGAACTGTTGTAAGTCAGGACTACCTATTAAAAAAAACTATTGAGACTCTGGAAAGAGTGCAGAGAAGAGCAACAAAGATGATTAGGGGACTGGAGGCTAAAACATATGAAGAACGGTTGCAGGAACTGGGTATGTCTAGTTTAATGAAAAGAAGGACCAGGGGAGACATGATAGCAGTCTTCCAATATCTCAGAGGCTGCCCCAAAGAAGAGGGAGTCAAGCTATTCTTCAAAGCACCTGAGGGTAGAACAAGAAGCAATGGGTGGAAACTAAACAAGGAGAGAAGCAACTTAGAACTAAGGAGAAATTTCCTGACAGTCAGAACAATTAACCAGTGGAACAGCTTGCCTCCAGAAGTTGTGAATGCTCCAACACTGGAAGTTTTTAAGAAGATGTTGGACAACCATTTGTCTGAAGTGGTGTAGGTTTCCTGCCTAAGCAGGGGGTTGGACTAGAAGACCTCCAAAGTCCCCTCTAACTCTATTAATTCTGTACCTTTGCACTGCAAATATGTTTTTTAAAAAATAATAAGCCTCTTGTTTGGCAAGTACTCAGTGCAGTTTCTCTACTAAGCTAAATTATTATTATTTTTGCCTTCTGCTCAATCATGTTCGATTCTTGGAGACTGCCTGGACAAGTCCCTACAGTTTCCTTGGCAAGGTTTTTCAGAATGGTTAGCCATTGCCTCCTTCCCAGGGCTGAGAAAAACTGGCTGGCTCAAGGTTATCCAGCTAGCTTCGTGCCCAAGGCACAACTAGAACTCACAGCCTCCCGGTTTCTAGCTTGCAGCCTTAGCCACCGCACCAAACCCACTCTCAGCTACTGTTACTAGTCTATCAATTATTTTTGTATTAAAGTTTGATCTTTCTTATGCGCTTAGATAATTCTCTTTTAATTTTAGATGTGCCTCCAATGCGATCTACCTTACAGGCTTGTTGTACAGGTGAGTATTTAACGCCCTATTCAAGGGCGATTCAGAAATGTGAAAAACAAATCATTTATTTATTCAAATAATTCCCCTTCCAGTTGAGCGGGGCTCTTGGTAATCAAATGGAAAACCTTTTTGAGTTTTCATCATCCCACCATTGTCCTTGATGTCCCCTGGGATATTTAAGATATTTTGTTTCCTGCAGCCCTGGAATTTCTGGTCTCCCATCCAAGTTTCTAACCGTGTTTTGATCCTGCTTCGTTTTTTTCAAAGTCAGCCAAGGAAGTGTGGACAGGAAAGTAAACTAAGATAAATTTTAGGGATTGTCGAACTATAATCCCAGTCAGGGGCGGGTTCCTCTTACCTGGCTACCGGTGCGCTGTGCACGCATCATCACATTTCACGCACGCGCATGCTTGCTATGCGCGTGCATCCCCTAGCGAGATTTTGCTTCCACGCATGCGCAGGGAGCAAAAAAGGCCAAAAATTCAGAAAAAAAGATGGCGCCGTGCGACGGACCGGCAAAGACGGCACCGGAGCCGTCACGCGCAAATTGCACAATCGGCGGGTCCCTACCGGAATGGCGGAGTGGACCGCACCGGTAGGAACCCACCATTGTTCCCAGTAATATAACAGCAGCCCATCCTGCCTGAGATTGAAGAAGATGCTATGAAGATGGATACACAGATACCATTGTACAGGTAGTCCTCGATTTACGTCCAAAATCGAGCCCAAAATTTCTGTTGCTAAGCAAGACAGTTGTTCAATGAGCTTTGCCCCATTTTACGACCTTCCTTGCCACCGTTGTTAAGTGAATCCCTGCAGTTTTTCAGTTAGTGACGTGACTGTTAGGTGAATCCGGCTTCCCTATTGACTTGGCTTGTCAGAAGGTCGTAAAAGGGGATCACATGAACCTGGGGCACTGTGGACCATCATAAATGTGAACCAGTTTCCAAGCATCCGAATTTTGACCCCACAACTACGGGGCGTTGCTACAACAGGTGTGTGGGAAAACGGTCGTAAGTCCTATTGTGATCATGGCAAATTAAGTCAGAGAGGAAACAGATCGACCACTCCTTAAGTTAGAACCTGGAAGGCACCCTACAGGTGGTCCTTGATTTACAACCTCTTATTTAGTGACCGAAATAACAGGGGGGGGAATGACTTATGACCATTTTTCACCCTCACAACCGTTGAAGCTTTCCCTTGCGGCCACGCGATCGACATAAGACTTAAGCGCCGCGTGACCAATGTAACAACTGCAGCCATTCGCTTAAGCACAGTGGCAAAGAAAGGTCGCAAAATGAGGCAAAGCTCAATAAATGTCTCGCTTAGCAGCGGAAATGTCGAGTGGGTGGTAAAACCTGGGTGGTTTACTTGCTTTTTCACTAAAATGAGAGAGAGAGAGAGATCTTGAAACGGGCTGAGCTACGGCAAAATATTTCTCCCACCCATGAGGACGGAGGGTTTGATGGATAAACTTCTTTGGGCTTTTCAACTCGCTTTGATGTTTCAACCAGATTTTTCTGCTAGTAAAAATCAAACGGCTTCCCAATGACCCCCCCCTCTGTTTGTAAAGAAGTTTATTTCCACATTAAAAAAAAAAGAGAGAGATATCTTTTTTTGTTTTTAATCTGAGCTCTTCTAAAGCAGAATTCTTTTTTTTTCCCCTTCCATTATAAAATCCAAAAACGGAGAGAATCCCACAGTGGTACAGACTTAACAAGACGCACTTACACATATACACCCTTGGGGAAGGGGGTTTCCACCATAAATAATATACTTTGTGCACACAGTTATTTACAACGGCAACAACAACAAAAAAAAACCCCACAAAATTTTAAAAAGAAGGAACATCGTCTTGAAAAATCCTCGCCTTAGCATAAAACGACCTTTTTTTTTTATTTTTACAGTAGACTTAAGATACAATCTCTATGGTTTTGTTCTCCTGGCTAGAGAAAGTTGGATTTGTTCTACGGGCAAACACCCGACTGCAAAAAATTAAATAAATAAATAAATAAATAAAAAGACAGCTTCTCTTTCGTTTAGTCTTGGCTAAAAGACACCAAAACCAGACCACAGAGTCGACATTCAAAAAGCATCAGTAGATGTGACCTTCCAAGGAAAATGAGCTGTAGGTTTAGGAATGAAATGTATAATAATCGTACCTACTGGCACGAATTTATGGGAAGAATTGGAGGATTCATGGAATAAAATGGGCAGAAGAAGGCTTTTTTTTTTTAAATAGACCTTAGCTCTCCCATCTTGGTTTAAAAATGAGTTCTAAATGTCATTATCGCAGCTCGCGTGCTTGTTGAGACATCAAGTAAGTAGTAACTGCAATATACTTGTTGGAGACCATTAGATACCTAGAGGGGTATCTAGATAGTGATGGGAAGAATTCTGGGTTCTGGAATCCCAAAGATGCATTTTTCAAGAGGCAACTGGACTTTCTGGTTTTTCTTTGAAGACGTTTCGCTTCTCATCCAAGAAGCTTCTTCAGCTCTGACTGGATGGTGGGGAATGGAAGGATTTATACTCCTTGCAGACAGCTGGCCATTTGCATCATTTTACTGGGTCGTTGAGGCCACTTGGAGGTTGACCTGCAGTGATCCTTAGGACACAGACAAACCTCCAAGCGGCCTCAAGTGATACTCTGAAAGGATGCAAATGATCAGCTGCCTGCAAGGAATATAAATCCTTCCATTCCCCACCATCCAGTCAGAGCTGAAGAAGCTTCTTGGATGAGAAGCGAAACGTCTTCAGAGAAAAACCAGAAAGTCCAGTTGCCTCTTGAAAAACGCACCTTTGGGACAACCTGGATGACTGAGAAGCTCCACAGATTTAGGTTCTAGAATGTTTTTAGATCCCTGCCCCTGGATTCAGAACTGGTGGTGAAGTGTCCAGGTCTGGTGTGGTATCCAGATCTGAGCTACAAAAACCCATAGGGCCAGTCGATAGCAGGAACGATCGGATGTCCTCCTCGGTGGTCATAGAACGTTGTAGACCAGATCTGGAACCCTTAGTGAAGCCACTGAGAACCAGCTGCTTCTACAAGATCTGGAAGTCCCTTGATCCAAAACTGAATTCCCTTCTCTGGTTTTCCCCCCTTTTGGTGACTGAAATCAGAATAACCGGCTTTTCAAATGAAGAGAAGGCCTGGCCAACCAGCTCTCTCCAGTTCGTCTTAATGGAAGGAGAGTCGTCCGTTTGTCGGTATAGGGAACCGGGCACTCCTTTCCCCTGACCCACATTTAAAGCAGGATTGTTTTGTGTGTGGTTTGTGTTTGCTCGGTGTTTGCATTTCCTTTCTTTTCTCTCTCTCTCTTTCTGCAAACAGCGCACAATCGGGCATTGCGGTTCCATCTGGGGATTTAACGCAATCGACCCCCTTGAAGAGAGCAGCAAGGAGGTAAGCAAGCTTTATCGTCACTTTGAGACGCCTAGAACCTATCGGGGCTCACTCTCAGGTAGACACACACACACACACACACACACACACACACACACACACACACACACACACACACACACGTGTGAAGCTTCTGAGTGTATCCGGCATGTGTTTTGAAATTTATTATTATTATTATTGTTCTGGTTCCATTGTCACGCCAACCCTACTCTACAATGAAAATTCGTTCATCATTTGTTCAGTTGCTTTGCTAGACAGGACCCATCAGGAGCAGAACTGGGGTTTTGCCTCGTTTTGTTCCGCAAAATGGGGAAGGGGTCAGGACAAATTTTTAAGAGCCTAAGAAAGTGAGCAAGGAGCAAACAGGAAGAGAAAAAGGCCACCAGGCCCTGTAAACTCTAGAAAATCAATACTCGGATCGATTGCCGTTACGTGCAGTGCGGATTCCTAAAGAAAAATAATTCTTTTTTTTAAGCAAAGGAAAGTAGAATCCCTAGAACCGGGTTACAAAGCAGCGGGAATGTTGCGATTTGCAAAATAAACCACTTATGTACAGTAAATGTCAAAAAGAGGTTTTCCCAACTGGGTACTTTCTAGGAAATTTTGGACTATAAATGAACCTTAATTTTTTTTGACGGTGTTGGCTGGGGATGTCGGGAGTTGGGAGTCCGGCAGGCCAGGATGGGGGGGAAAGATGCATTCTATCTTCTCTGTAGCATGGAGGTGAATTCCAACCGCAAGTGCAAAATTTGGGATTGCTGAATTAACCCACATTCCTGATTCACGCACTAGGCAGAGCTACACGGTTCATACAACTCATTCGACCCCGAAGAATCGGCCAGGTTTGCATCTCTAAAACAGGGTTGAAGGACGGCTGGCCATCTCTTGGGGTAGTACACAGGGACCCTCAAGCTGGCAAAACCCAGAATTCACACCGCCTCCTAAACCCAACTAGAACTCACTTAATCCAAGAAGGGGCTGCCCGATAGCCAGTTGAAGATTGTGGGGGAAATAAACCACGATAGGGGAAAAAAGTCGGAGGATATATATCTGATGCCAGAGCAAAGAGAGGCTGAATTTCTGAAAGTGCCAGGGATAAGTTTTTGCAGCATCTCAGTTGGTGGGAGGGGCGGTTAGCCTGGTGGCGAGAAAGAAAGGCGGTCGTGGGAATGCCTCGAGATGCGTGCAGGCCCCTCCCCGCCTCCTTTCCCCCCCACCTTCTACTCCCCTCCCTCCCTCCCTCACCCCACCCCCCTTTGCAGAGTCAATCCGGCGTAGGGAAGCGGGGGCGCTGCATTCCCACGTATCTTCCTGAAGCAAAGCCCGGGTTGGGGTCCGCTCACCGCGGCTGGGCGGCTCTGGGGAGGACGCCGGCCAGCGGGGGCAGAGGCGGTGGGGGCTCGCTGCCCCCTTGCAGTCCGTGGATGAGGATGCGAGGTACCAGAGGCCGCTGGAGCGCCGGAGGGGGCGCGCTGGGTCCCCGGTACAGGTAGAGCGCAGCGCCGGGATCCAGGTTGGAGACCAAACTTTGCGGGTAGAAATAGGGCGAAGGGAACATCCGTTGTAGGGCGGAGTAGTTGCCCGCCTCGGCCAGCAGCTCCAGCCCCACCGCCGTCTGCCTCTTCCACTTGGTCCTGGAGAAGGGGGGGAGAGAGAAAACGGGGTTCAAACGGGTTTCCTGCCTGAGCAAAGGGGTTGGACTAGAAGACCTCCAAGGTCCTTCCCAACTCTGTTATTTTGTTCTATTCTGTTCAGATGGAGGAGGAGGAGGAGGTGGTGAATATTTTTATGGAAATTGTCAATTCTTCAGGTCAAGTGGTCCTTGACTTACAATATTTTGTTTAATGACCATTTTGCAGGGGTGAAATGCTACCGGTTCGGCCTGGTTCGGGCGTACTGGTAGCGACGGCCCTCTGGTGGTTCGGAGAACCGGTAGCCGTGGCAACGCGAGGCTCCGCCCATCCACTCGTATGTTGCCATTTTCTTGTTTTTAACCCTCTGCGCATGAGCAAAGCCTTCTGCGCATGTGCAGAGGGGGGGGGAAGCACGTCGTTCAGTGAGTTTTTGCCCCGTCTTCCTTGCCACGGTGATAAAGTGAATCGTTGCAGTTGTTACGTAACTATAACCTGGTTGTTAAGGGAATCTGGCTTCCCCATTGACTCTGCTTCAGTAGTGGGTTGCTACCTCAAGCTGGTGGCGGAAATTTGGCCCCGTTCGCCGAACTGGTAGCGATGGCCTCCGAACCGATTCCCCAGTTGCCGCTGCTCAAAAGCGGCTGGCAACGAACCCTCTGCGCATGCACAAACACTTCTGCACATGCGCAGAGGGTCAGAACCTGGATGTAACGTGTGCGAGTGTAGAGAGCGCGCATGCGCGGAGCGCACACTTCCAACATGACGCACGCACTTCCGAACCGGTAGGAAGGTAAGAGAAACCCACTCCTGCCCTGCTTTTCAGAAGGTCGCAAAAGAGGATCACGTGACCCCTGGACAGTCATCGGTACAAGCCAGTTGCCGAGCCTCTGAATGTTGATCACGTGACTGTGGGGATGCTGTGTGGAAAAAAAACGGTCCTGAGTCGTTTTTTTTCAGCGTCCCTCTAACTTTGAACGGTCCTTAAACGAACGGTTGTAATTGAAGGACTGTCTGTATGGTCTCCAGGTTTTAACTCAAGTAGTGGTTGATCTCTTGCCCTCCGTCACTAAATGAATGGTTGTAAGTTGAGTCTCCAGAATCAAGCATCTGTGAAACAGACCGTTAAGAAAGACCGCGGAATTAGCCACCTCCTTTTCTCTCCGTTCTACCTGCTTCAGACAGGTAACGCAGGTGTGCCCAACCACCTCACGGAGAACAAACAAGCCACACGCTGAAAGCCTTTGAGTCAAGTAGCCCATAATCCTTGCCTTTCACCTTGTCTGCCCAAGAGCAATTCCATCTCTCTTTCCCCCCAGTAAATTATTCATCGTCACCATAATTGTGTAATTACTGTAACTGCCCTTAATTATTGATGCCCAAAGCATCAATTGGGATATATTATTAATAGCCCAGTGATGCGCTGTTGTGTCTTTAGCTGAAAAAAAAAACAACAGATTTCTTTCCCTTTCTCTTTTTTCCCTCTCACCCACACAAATCAAACAGTTGGCTCTCCTCCTCTCCTTCTTCCTCCTCCTCCTATTCTTCCTCTTCTCCTTCCTCTTCCTCCTCCTCTTCTTCCTCCTCTCCTTCCTCCTCCTCCTCTCCTTCTTCCTCTTCCTCTTTCTATTCTTCCTCCTCTTCCTCCTCTTCCTCCTCCTCTCCCTATCCTTCCTCTTCTCCTTCCTCCTCCTCTCCTCCTCCCTCTTCCTCTTTCTATTCTTCCTCCTCCTTCCTCTTCCTCTTCCTCCTCTTCTTCTTCCTCCTCCTCTTCCTATCCTTCCTCTTCTCCTTCCTCGTCTCCTCCTTCCTCTTCCTCTTTCTATTCTTCCTCCTCCTTCCTCTTCCTCTTCTTCTTCCTCCTCCTCTTCCTCTTCCCTCCCTCATCAGATCTGAAAGATTTCCTGTCTTTGAGAAATTGAGAATAAGAAGCGAATAATATTGATTTGGGAAGAAGGGGAGCTTTTCTTAAAATGCAAATTTAGAGCAATTTTTAAAAGTCTAACGCAGCAATCAAATAAAAAAGAGAATTTAAAAAATGGAAGAGGAAGAAAATCTCAAAGGAATCTCACCAGGTCAGAAAGGACAAGTCGAAGGGGTTGCGAGAACTGTTTTGCCAACTCAGAAGGCAAAAAATGGATGAGTTTCCCACCACCGGTCTCTGTTTTTTCCACCCACAAGCTTGCTCACTTTTTATTAATAGCCCAGTTAATTAATAGCTTAGCTTTTCCAAACTGGGGGAAACAGCCTCATTCGCACAGCTTGCTCTATCCTGGTTTACTGAAACTGCCCCCAAGGTGCTGGGTTCACACAAGACAGGCAAACCACAAGCCCTGGTGGACAAAGCCACATGGCGTGGGTGTGCATTCACAGGTCAGCCCACACCTCACACTGACAAACCAGGTTAGGGGGTCACCGCTGCTGTACAGGCCAGTCCCGCTTTCAAATTGTGTTTAAGCCCGGGGAAACCTTAACCTAGCTCCTTCAAAACTCAGCAAGTCTGCTAATTTCTATCTTTTTGTTTTTCGACTGCTTTTTCCAGACAGAAGGTGAAATGACCTCTGAACAGTTCCTGCCTCTTTGTTCAAATTCTCCCAGCTTGCTCTGGTAACCCTTGGCAGGGGCCAGCATCTTGAATTCAATTTGCTCTCTTGGTTTGCAATTATCACCAAGATGATGGCTTAAAGGAGGAGGTGGGATAAGGACACTAAGGGATCAAGAGCTGTGATTGGGACGAGTCAGTTCTATATTTCTATGTCTCTGTCTGTCTCTGTCTGTCTGTCTGCCTGCCTGCCTGTCTGTCTATCTTCGATCTATCTATTATCGATCTATCTATTATCGATCTATCTATCCATCAATCTATCCATCTAATCTATCTATCATCTATCTATCTATCAATCTATCTATCAATCTACCTATCATCTATCTATCTATCTATCTATCTATCTATCTATCTATCTATCTATCTATCTATCTATCTATCTATCTATCTATCTATCTATCTATCTATCTATCTATCTAATTATATATATGTGTGTGTATATATATATATATATATATATATATATATATATATATATATATATATATATACACACACACACACACACACACACACACACACACATATATATACACACATATATACATATATACATATACATATATACATATATATACACATATACACACATACACACACACACACACACACACATATATAATTATATATAATTATATATAATTATATGATCAATAACCCAATTAATGTAATTGGGTTATTGATCCTCTATCCTAAGTCAGCACAAAACACTTATTTATTCTTATTTAGCGTATGATAGCACTTAGTAATAGCACTTATATGCCGCTTCCCAGTACTTTCCAGCCCTCTCTAAGCAGTTTACAGAGTCAGCCTCTTTCCCCCAACAATCCGGGTGCTCATTTTAACGACCTCAGAAAGATGGAAGGCTGAGTCAACCTTGAGCCTCTTCAGGATCAAACTCCTGGCTGTGGGCAGAGTCAGTCTGCAATACTGCATTATGATGAGAACATGACAGAAGAGAAGTAAACATATTTACACAATCCATGAAATTATATACAACCCTTCTGTGGGGGTATGGCAGTGGCCTCTTAACAGGATGTCCAATTCCCCTTGTTGTGATTGTGGTGCTGATATGCAAACTATTAAACACATTGTACAAGATTGCCCACAACGTGCGGTCTCTGGTTGCCTAGAATGAAGCAACACCAGAGCACAAAACACTGAATCGTACATTAACCAAAGTGGCTAGCTGCATTCACACATCAGATTCCTGCCAGGCCTGATAATAACAACCATGATCAAAACTACACATAATTAAAACTAAGCAAGATCTAAACTAATCAAGGTCCATTTAATCAAGATCAAAACTAATCAAGATTTTTTTTTTAAAAAATAGCCAAGATTGACACCAGTCAAGGTCAAGACCAAAACTAATCAAAAACTAAATTCACCAGAATTTCTTGAGCTGATTAAAAACCTTTGTCCTCACCAAGTCTGTTCGGTGCAGACATGTGTGACAGCTAGATTGTGGCTTTCACCTAATCAAGTGCCTTTCTTCCACAATCAGAATAGGAGCCCTGTGTAATCCAGAAACTGGCTCCAGTGTCAAGAGTTCAGTGTAACTTAAAAGCTTGCAAAATAACCTCAGACCTGCGGGTGGATTCGACCTTCTTCAAAATATTTCAGCACCGTTTGAACTGGACAGTGATCATTTTCACTCCTTGCCTGCCTTTTAAAGCAAGGCTTGGAGATCAAGTGACTTGTGCAGTTTAGCATCCCGAAACCATTTAAAAATAAAAATAAAAATCCTTAGCGCAAGAGAGAAACCACTTACAAAGCAATAGCAATAGCACTTTACTTATATACCGCTTCATAGTGCTTTACAGCACTCTCTAAGCGGTTTACAGAGTTCAGCATATTGCCCCCAACAATCTGGGTTCTCATTTTACCCACCTCGGAAGGATGGAAGGCTGAGTCAACCTTGAGCCTAGTGAGATTTGAACAGCTGAACTGCTAAACTAGCAATCAACTGAAGGTCGCAATGCTGCTTTTAACCACTGCGCTATCTCAGCTCCTACAAAGCTCTACATATCTACACAGAAGTAAACCTCATTGAATACAAGAGGATTTACTCCATATTGGAAACATCTACACTTAACAACAGAACGCGGTTGGGTTTTAAAATAAACGGGAGAGTTTTAAAATAATTTTTTTTAAAAAACTGCATTTCCACCACAGCCACAAAAATTACATTGTAGGAAATGGCACAAATGTCCATTGTTCTTGATATACACATCTAACTGCAATTACCTCTCCTGGTTTTTCCTAAAATTTGCAGAAGTTGATATGTTTTCTTCCCTCCCCAAAAACCAAGCCAACTTGACCCTACCTAGGTTCACATAACCCACATTTCAACAAGAACCAGCCAGCAACTCTATGTTGGGTTGAGAATAACCAGGTTAGCGGAACTCAGGTGGAAGAAAAGAATGGAAGGAAGGAAGGAAAGAAGAAAGAAAGAATGAATGAATGGAAGGAAGGAAGGAAGGAAGGAAAGAATGGAAGGAAGGAAGGAAGGAAGGAAGGAAGGAAGGAAGGAAGGAAGGAAGGAAGGAAGGAAGGAAGGGGAGTCGAATTCGTAGATGAAGAATGTAGAATTTTAAAAGAAAGATAAAATAAAAGGGGGGAAAATAGAAAGGGAGAAGGAACCAGGGATTCAATTCATGGATTAAGATGAAGACGCCCTCTAACTAAACTCTCTCTAACTAACCTCGCTTCTTTGCAAACGTCCGTACTAGGCTGATTTCGGGAGCACAAACCGCCACCTAACACACCGATTTCACAATTGCAACGGCGACTTTTTTTATTCTTTGAACAGGCTTCCTCAACGCCCCAATCCCGTTTCTCAAAAGAAGCCTGTCTGAACCAGCCCGGATATTTGAGACCGGCCAAGACAGGCTGAGAATAAGGACCGGCCGCTTCCAAACGGAACCAAGTCGAATCCGAATTCGTGGCTCTGCGCTCTCTCTTTCTCCCCCGCCCCCCGCCTGCGTCTCTTTCTCGCTTACCTTCTGTTCTGGTACCAAGTTTTCACTTGGGTGTCGGTAAGGTTAAGGGATGCGGCCAGCTCCATCCTGTCCTGGACGCTGAGATATTTTTGTCTCTCGAAGCTGCGCTCCAGCTGCGCCAACTGGTGATCGGTGAAGGCGGTGCGGGCCTTTCGCGGTTTCTTCAGCCTCACCGGGGGGCTTTCTCGGGAGCTGGAAATCTCCCGGTCGCCTTCTTCCTTCACTGGGGCCGGGAGAGAAAGGGAGAAAATGGGTCCCGGGCGACGCTTTGGGGCGGAGGGGAGAGGGGAAGAGGGTCGCCCTTGGGGAAGCGAAAAGAAGGGAAGGAAAGGAAAGGAAAGGGTGGGAAGGAAAGGAAAAAGAAAAGAGAAAGAGGAAAGAGAAAGGAATGAAAGGAAAAGAGGGAAAGGAAGGGGGATGAAAAGAAAGGAAAATTAAAAAGGGGAAGAAAAAGAAAAGAGTGAGAAAAAGAAAGGGAAGGGAAAGGAAGCGGGTAAATAGATAAAGGGGAAGAAAAAGAGAAAGGCGAAGAAAGAAAGAACGGGGAAGGGAAAGGAAATGACAGGATAAAATAAAGAAAAATTGAAAGAGACGATAGAAGAGGAATTAAGAATGGTGAGGAAGGGTGGGAGAAAAAGAAGGTGTGGAAAAAAGAGAGCAAGGTTTAAAAAGAAAGAAGGGGAAAAAGGAAGTAAGGGAAAAAGGAAGGAAGGGAGGAAGGAAGGAAGGAAGGGAGGATGGAAGGAAGGAAGGAAAGTATTTTTCACAGGAACAAGGTCAAGGGTGCCCATCAGCCTCTGTGAATCTACCCTGCGTAATTCTCCATGTCCAAAAACATCCCACTGCTGTTTACTCAAGAGTAATTTCCCTTCACGGAACTCCTAAAACATTTATGCACATAAAACCGTTTGCTTCTTCCCCCCCCAAAACCCCCCTCAAAACTTAGGTTTATCCAGAAGTATGCCCAGAGGAAGATGGGCATTGTAGTCCAATAGAACTAAAACACCCGCGTGGGGGGGGCGACTGGTGAGAAAAAGCTAAGCTATGCCCGTTTCAAATATATAATCAAAAGGAGCTTCTCTGTTCTCGCTGTAAAGTCACACACACACACACACACACACACACACACACACACACACACACACACACACACACACACACACACACAGCAAAAAAACCAGGCACACACAATACACAACGCTGCCTCATGCCACGTTTTACACAGTGGCAACAGCCTAAACATATTCCTTTCCTTTCATTTGCAACCTTTGTCATTAAATAATAATCAAACAATCAATTATTAAACAATTAATAGATGTAATCAGCCCAGCCAGACCACGAATCCTCCCCTCAATAGCTTGCTGCGCGAAATCCTCTGGGGCTTATTCAAAGCTTATTCTACGTTCTTAATGTAAAATTGGCATAAATAATAGACCTTATTTTTGGAAAACAAGCAAGGCGGTGGAGAAAGGCGCTATTTTAAAAGGAGAGAGGGGCTTAGGAAAAAAAAGTTGATTTTCCCCACGGGTGAACTGAAAATCCACCTAAACAGTTTACCCTTTAAAAAAATAAAATAAAGATGTTTATTTCGGGAGAGGAAAATTATGTTTAAAAGAGTCCTGAGTTATCCTTTGTTTGTTTAATCCTCTATGCATTCCTCATGCGTCAGCAGCCAAAATCACAATTCTGTCCCTAATAAGTTTCAATTGGGTTCAATGGGATTTACTAATGAGTAAATGTAAGAGTCTTTCTTCACATTTCCAACTTTTGCTGGAAGTTGTAAGGACATCATTTATCAGGTTGGCTCTAGCTGCAATAACAGAGACAAAGAATCAAGGTCAGGAATTGCCTATGAAGTCTTGGCATCCCTTTATAATGCCTTGGTAAGACCACACTTGGAATATTGCATCCAAATATCAATCAATCAATCAACCAGAGCTGAGCTGAGCTGGAAGGGACCTTGGAGGTCTTCTAGTCCAACCCTCTGCCTATGCCATTTGAGACAAGTGACTGTCCAGTCTCTTCTTAACGACCTCCAGTGTTGGCGCACCCACAACTTCTGGAAGGCAAAACCATGCCACGGATGAATGGCTCTGTCAGGAAATTTCTTCTTAGTTCTAGGTTGCTTCTCTCCTTGATTAGTTTCCATCCATTGATTCTTGTCCTCTTTCTGGTGCTTTGGGAAATAAGTTGAACCCCCTCCTCTTTGTGGCAGCCCCTCCAATATTGGAATATTGCTACCATCATGCCAAATTTGGTACACACAAAACAAAACAAAAAAGTTGTTGAGACTCTGGAAAGAGTGCAGAGAAGAGCAACAAAGATGATTAGGGGACTGGAGGCTAAAACATACGAAGAACTGTTGCTGGAACTGGGTATGTCTAGTTTACTGAAAAGAAGGACTAGGGGGGACATGATAGTAGTCTTCCAATATCTAAGGGGATTGACACATAGAAGAGGGGGTTAACTTCTACACAGTTCCATCTTTGTGCTCTGCATTATTCTGAATGCAGGTAGGTTCTCATGATTTCTTCTTCTTCTTCTTCTTCTTCTTCTTCTTCTTCTTCTTCTTCTTCTTCTTCTTCTTCTTCTTCTTCTTCTTCTTCTTCTTCTTCTTCCTCTTCTTCCTCTTCTTCCACTTCCTCTTCCTCTCCTCCTCCTCCTCCTCCTCCCTTCTTCTTGCTCCTCCTCTTTCCCCTTTTCTCTCCTTTTCCTTCCCTCATTTGCTCATTCGTCATTCATCCTTATCATCCCCTCCTCTCCTTCTTCTCTCCTTTCCACCCCTTCTGTCTTTCCCATCTTTTTCTCCTTCCCATTCTTCCTCTCCTTCTCCATTTCCTACAAGTTATTTTGCTTTTGAAAGAGTCCCTTGTGTTCATTAGCTCATTTCTGGAGGAGGCCAAGGTTGAGTTGTGAGCATCCTTGGAGACAACTCGCTATGAAAATAAGAATCCTTTTGCTTCATCCCATTTTTTAAAAAAAAAATTGTCCTAAAAATCTCTAGAATTCATCGGTGCAGAAACTGTACCAGTTGTAAAGAGATCAATCAAAATCATTGCCATTTCCACCAGTAATCATTTCTAACATATCATCATTATTTTCTATAAAACTAGCCTGACTTCTGTTAAATTTAGTTTCTGCCCCCTTAGAAAATGAGGCAAGGTGATTAATGTCGTTATTACGGCATTACACTATTACATTTTGGAATTCTTGCCAAAAAGGTGGGTGGGATAGTCACGTTATCACTCTAATGATTCTGCAAACCAAATTATGCTCATGTTGGTCTTGGAATATCGTTGGCGAGATCGTTTCTTTAAATCAGCACAATTTTGTCCCAAGGGTAAGGATCAAAAATTTTCCAAGGAAAGGCTCTTGACATTTCCTACTGGAATTAAAAAAAAACATAACCAAACACGAATGACAAATTCTAGAAAAAGTCAGCCACAAGCAGCAAGGTGAAAGAGTTTCCTAGGAAAAAGTAGAAACATTTTCCTCCATGCAAGACGAAGCAGGAAAAATAATTTTCCAGCCTGGAGCGTGTATTTCTATATCCTTAAACAGGAAACAAGTTTTCCTCATTGTGTTTTAAAGGAAGCAGATTTTTCTAGATGTGAGGAAACGAAATTCTGTCTTCTCGGATTCTCCTTCTCGGGTTTTGGAGTTCACAATTTTCTCCCTGCTGCAACTTAGAGACAGGAACTGGTTTCTTTGAATCCGGTTTGGATCGTGGACACCAACCAGCTGGATGATTGGCAAATCCCAGTTGCCACGAGGAGGATTAACTCAATTATCTCTTGCGTTTGTGCCTCTACGATTTTTGCCCCCATCCGTTGTCTCTCTGTCTTAAGAGAGAACGAGTTTGTTTGTGCGAATGCAGACTCTTGAACGCAGCCTGTTCGCTTTTCCTCAGTTGGGTGGGGGGTGGGGGGGTGGGGGGGTGACAAGAGGCTTTTATGCTCAAACATCCTTGTGGCAGGTTTTAGATTCGACAAGCAAGTTGGTTTCTCTAGATAGGAAGACAATAATCCACTTAATTGAGCCACGAGGGAGGTGAAGAAATTCTTCAAGCAGAAATGGAGCCTCAAAGATCTCTTAAACATGAGATGTGAGAGGGAAACAAGCATTTGTCTGTCTGTCTGTCTGTCTATCATCTATCTATCTATCTATCTATCTATCTATCTATCTATCTATCTATCTATCTATCTATCTATCTATCTATCTATCTATCTATCTATCTATCTACCTACCTACCTATCTACCTACCTATCTACCTACCTTTCTATCTATCCTCTCATATCAATCAATCAATCAATCAATCAATCAATCAATCAATCAGTCTATCTATCTATGTATCTATGTATCTATGTATCTATGTATCTATGTATCTATGTATCTATCTATCTATCTATCTATCTATCTATCTATCTATCTATCTATCTATCTATCTATCTATCTATCCATCATCTCCCTCCCTTCCCTCTCCCCCCCCCATCTATCTATTTATCTGTATCTATCATCTCAAATCTAGGATGGTTGAGGGGTAGAATTAGAAGCTTGAAATCCTTAGCAGAGATTTAGAAAAAGAGAATCAGAAATCTGATTTAGAGATAAAAGGCAACCATAAGAATGAATAACGACGAGAAAGAGAGGAGGGGAAGGGGGAGAGGGAATATATCTTGGAAGCTGGATGTGAAAGGCTAAGCTTGAAAAGTTGGAATGTGGATTTCAAAGGGCTGTAATGAGACCATGCAGATTCAGGAGTAGGAAGGGGGAAGAGAGGGTCCTCCATAGGGATAGGCAGTAGGGGAGTCAGGAAACTGTCCAAGTCAAAAGAGGCAGAAGGAAGGAAGGAAGGAAGGAAGGAAGGAAGGAAGGAAGGAAGGAAGGAAGGAAGGAAGGAAGGAAGGAAGGAAGGGGAGAAAACATAAAAATAGAATTGGTAAATTAGGAAGGAAACTAAGGAAGGATGGAAAGAAGGAAGGATATATTTTTATATATAAAAATATATATAAACCTCAGAAAACTATATATATATATATATATATATATATATATATATATATATATATATATATATATATATATATATACACACACACACACACACACACACACACACACACATATATCCTGGGGGGCGGGGAATCTACCCTCCTTTAAGGGAGAACTTTTGAGATTTTTGAAAGTTCAAACATCTTTGGGGGAAGAGAAGAAGAAGATTTTATTTTATCTTCAGACTCTTTGCTTGGATTTTGAAATGGGCAGTCAGGAGGAAGCGGGGGGGGGGCGGGAGGAAAGTTAAGTGGTCGCCCCCAAGTTTCGACCTCCCCGTTTGGTTGGAAAAGTCGGCGATTTCATTCCCCTTCCTTCCGTCCTTCTTTTTCAACCTTTCAGTCTTTTTTTCAGTCTTTCAAGGACCGGCGAACATTTGCAGAAAAACTAAAGCCTCGGTTTTAAGTTTTGCATAAGTTTCGGCTTTTTAGGGTGCGCGCCTTGATTTTGAGATAAAAAAACCCCCGAAGCTTAGATTTCACGGCGACACTAAGAGGTTGTGAGAAGGGGAAGGACTGAGAGAGCCACGAAGAAACTAATTACAGCCCCAACTTCTAAGATTAAAGAGAGAGAGAGGGAGAAAAAGAAAGAAAGAAATCCGATTACAATCTTGGGAAGCGGTTTCGGTGAAAACCCACCAGAGTCTCGTGGAAAAAGAAGCAAAAATCCCGAGCAAAAATTTGGCATTATACTGCCACTGGCTGTCGTGCGTAAAAGCCGAGCGCTTTGAAGCTTGTCACAAATAGCTGCAGTTAGCAAAATCGCTTCCCTGCCTAAGATCCTGCCACGAATCTGCTCCTCGTCTCTAGACTGAAGCTCAAGGAGAGTTTTATAGCCTGGTAATTATTCCCCACCCTCTCTTTTGATTTCAATGATTTTCTCATGCAAAGCGATCTTTTTTCCCCTCTTAAAAAATGAATGAGAATAGACTCTGTCTAGGAGTTACTTCCCAGAAAGCATATTCAAACTAAGGTTTGAAATCTGTGGGAATGCTTAAGAGGTAAACTAGCGGGGATTTCCTTCCTTCCTTCCTTCCTTCCTTCCTTCCTTCCTTCCTTCCTTCCTTCCTTCCTTCCTTCCTTCCTTCCTTCCTTTTTCTTTCCTTACTCCCTTATGTCCTTCCTTCTTTCCTTCCTTCCTTCTTTCCTTCCTCTCTTTCTTTCTTTCTTTCTTTCTTTCTTTCTTTCTTTCTTTCTTTCTTTCTTTCTTTCTTTCTTTCTTTCTTTCCTTCCATCCTTCCTTCCTTCCTTCCTCTTTCCTTACTCCCTTATGTCCTTCCTTCTTTCCTTCCTCTTTTCCTCTTTTTCTTTCTTTCTTTCTTTCTTTCTTTCTTTCTTTCTTTCTTTCTTTCTTTCTTTCTTTCTTTCTTTCTTTCTTTCTTTCTTTCCTTACTTACTTCCTTACTTCCTTATGTCCTCCCTTCTTTCCTTCCTCTTTTTCTCTTTTCTTTTCCTGCATTCCTTCCTTTTTCTTTCCTTCCTCCCTTATGCCCTTCCTTCTTTCCTTCCTCTTTTTGTCTCTTTTCCTTCCTTCCTTCCTTCCTTCCTTCCTTCCTTCCTTCCTTCCTTCCTTCCTTCCTTCCTTCCTCTTTCGTTACTCCCTTATGTCCTTCCTTCCACTTTTCCTCTTTTTCTTTCTTTCTTTCCTTCCTTTTTCTTTCCTTACTCCCTTATGTCCTTCCTTCTTTCCTCTCTTTTCCTTCCTTCCTTTTCCTTTCCTTTCCTTTCCTTTCTTTTCCTTCCTTCCTTCCTTCCTTCCTTCCTTCCTTCCTTCCTTCCTTCCTTCCTTCCTTTTCCTTTCCTTTCCTTTCCTTTCCTTTCTTTTTCTTCCTTCCTTCCTTCCCCCTTTCTAGACATTGGCAGAAAATTTCCCTTCTAAAAAATTAAATATATCCAACGGAGCAAACAATCTTAAGATTGTTTTGAAAACTTTTTGGGTCAGGGGAGAAAGAAAGAAACACCACCTTTGGAAATCACTAAAACCTGTCTTTTCTTCTCAAGTCCCCAGAAATACAAATGCAACTATTTTCTCCTCTATGCGCCTTTATTTCCAGCTTATACTTTCACACATATTTCACACACCCGTTTGCACTGTGCTAGAAGGGTTTTAAGTGCCTCACCTCTTGCTGGATAGAGAAAGAAGGGAATTAACTAGATGCGAATTAACTAGAAATGAGAATGGGGAATAATTGGACCACTTCGGCCCAGGGTTATCACCTTCCAGTAAACCCTGAGTAGTAGACTGATGGTTGAGTGGGCCACATAGGCTGTTCCCTTTTGCTCTGATAAAATAAAATCTAGGAGGCAAGGCAATATTGATTTGGTTGTAAGAATTTTTTTAAAATAGATTTGTGCAGGGTAAGAAGCATTCTAGAGAGAAACTACACACTGACTAACAATAACTGTTCCAAGTCGTTTGCTTTCCCCTATTTGGAAACACACACAGTCGTGTGTTTTATGTCCTTACATAATGTACATTTATGTTACTTACAAATTTTTCTTCAACGACAATCTTTCATTCTGAAAAAAAAAATCCCTGTTCCATTTTTCTTGGTGCGTATTTCCCAGGCAAAACAATCTAGAAAGACCAACTAAAATGGGCGATTTGCTTTAAGACCAAATCCACGGCTGTATGTAGGACAGAATGAAACGGGAAGGGGGCTGAATTCAACCCAGCTTTCCGTTTGGGGGGATTTTCTTCTGGAACCTCCCTATGTAGAGGCAGTCTATCTATTCAATTTATGGGGGGGGGGAGCTTGGAGACGCCTAAAGCAGAAGTTGGATTTTCTCCTTGCTTCTGGGTCTTTGCAGGATCCGGATTTTTCTTAGGAACCACCACTCCGAACTTGAAGATAATCATGATAATTTTGTTGTTGCAATATATAGTATTGACTGGAGAATGCTCAGCAGAAGCTGGTAATTAAGGGTTAATTACAACTTTATTATCCCGATTGCTGAGGAAATGTCCCAAATATTGGGGTAAAATAAACCTGATTTCCCCAACAAAGTCAAAAGTTGCTCATTGAACCGTCCAAATTCTTTCCGCTGTTGGAGTCACTCCATTCTGATCGCTCCTAAGAGTCCAAGAATTATAAGGGGAGAAAAAACTTTGCCACCTCTTTCTTTGTTGTTAGTTTAAGAGAATAACAAAGTTGGAGGTCTTCTAATCCAACCCCCTTTTCAGGCAGGAGACTCCACACCGTTTCAGACAAATGTTTGCCCAATCTCTTCTTAAAAGCCTCCAGTGATGGAGCACCCACAACTTCTGGAGGCAAGTCGTTCCACTGATGAATTGTTCTCACTAACAGGAAATTTCTCCTTGGTTCTTGGATCTCTCTTTAATAATCTTCCACCCATTGCTTCTTGTTCTTCCTTCAGGTGTTTCGGAGAATAGTTTGACCCCCTCTTCTTTGTGGCAGCCCCTCAAATATTGCAAGACTGCTGTCATGTCACCCCTAGTCCTTCTTTTCGTTAAACGAGACATACCCAAGTCCAGCATGTTTTAGCCTCAGGTTCTCTAATGTCGCTCTTTTTCTGCACTCTTTCTACAGTCTCAACATCTTTTTATATATATATATCCCGGCGACCAAAACTGGTCGCAGTATTATATTCCAAGTGTGCTCTTACCTAAGGCGTTATCAAATGGTACAAACACTTCGCGCGATCTTTTTATTAGCATTAGCATTATTGGCATAAGTCAGGAAATTAAGGCGAGAAGGGTTGGAAGATCAGAGGGGGGGGGAGTCAGCCTACCAGCACTTTAGTTTCTTTCCCCCCCGTTTTGGGTGACTTTACAGAATAACTAAAGAGAACTAAACTTGGCGACTTTTCTAAAAAAATATTTGACGGTCCCGTTAGGGAATTTTAGGCTGGTTTTCCCGCTCCCCTTTTGCAAAGCAGGCGTACTTTTTTACCCTTCCCTTCTTACCTTTGTATTCTGAATCCAAGGAAGAGTTGCTGCTAGTTTTTTCGATTTTCTCCCGAAAGTCCTCGCTGCTTGCCTTGGCTGGGATGGGCACGGGCGCTTCCTGCGCGCCCTGTGCGTGGCTGCTGGAATAAGGGGCGCAAGCCGCTAAGGGTTTGCAATCGGCCAAAATGTCCCTGATGAGGAAAGAGGAGGTCACCGTTCTGGATTGAGCGGAGGCGGCTGAAATAGGGGGGCCCGGCAGGTGAGAGTCCAGCCTCACCACCCCTCCTCCTCCGCCGCCGCAGCCGCCGGGTAACTGAGCCGCCGCTTCCAAGCAATCCCTCCGGGGAGACGGAGGAGACAAGCAGCCGCTGCTGAGTTCCGAGCGAGGGCTAAGTTCCAGAGGGGATCTGCTTTCTCCCAGGAGCGGATCCCCTTTGGGCACAGCTGGGCTCCCGGATCGATGGGAGAGGAGGGAGTCGATCCCAAATCCGTTGGCGTTTTCCATGGTGCGTTCAGGATGGCATTAACCCGCCGAGGTTATGGAGGGGGAGAGAGGGAAGGGGAAAAAGCCGAAGGAGAGGCACGCTTGCACCGCGTTAAACACCACAGTTCCTGGCCCGCATTTAACATCCAACTTTGTGGGGTGGGGGGAGGCGGAGTGGGGGCCGCGATCAGCGTCCAAATTGGCTGCAGCGGGAAGAGAAAAAGGGAAGGAAAAATGTCAAAAGGCAAGGGAAAAAAGGAAGGGTCTGAGTTGAGTTGGTACTACACGTTAATCAGACGGCTTTGCAAGAAGAATAAACCCATTGGATTCAACAAGGTTTATTTGCAGTTAAGCATGCCTTAAATTCCAGCCGTAACTTATACCGCTGTTGACTTACTCCGGGGTTCAAAAGGGGTTTACTCTCCCAAGGTTGAGGAAACCACTTAAACCATTCAAGCTGTTGAGGCGGCTGTCTGTCCATTTCTGCGTACTGGGCGGTTGGATCGCATTGAGTTCAACCTTCTCCCATAAACGCTGCAAGGTTTCCTCGGCTGTGAATTGTCCCATCACAACCTCTGGTCCTGAATACCCCTCAATCCTCCCAGATCTAAATCAAAGACGAAGTCAAGTCCGATCCAATCTGTCTCCAAAACCCAGCATAGTGATGAAAGCAAACTTTCACAACAGCCCAACGTGAATGAAGCCCAACCTCAAGAAATGGGGGGGGGGAATGGAGAAAGAGGTCTGATGGGGCGTGGGAGGGGGGGGAGAGAAAAGGTAGGAAGGAAGTTGAGTTTTTTCCCCCAGTACTATGGACAGCGCCCAATCCAAATGAACCTAACAGCCCGGGACATCAACGCTCAAAAGCCCCTTAATACAGTGAGAATTATCAGCACCTTTGAAAACGCTCGAAGTAGCGGACGAGGGGGGTGTCCGCTTCGTCTCCTCCCATGATCCTGCGGGATCCTTCGGGAGCGATCGCTCGGAGGGGTGGGGAAGGAAGATTTCGGGGCGAAACGGCCTCGGCGCGCCGTTTCAGCACCAAGGACAGCTCCGGAGGCGGCCCCCTCGTTGTCCCGCCAAGCCTCGCGTGCGACTTTCGTTTGCAATTTCTTTTCTTTTTCTTCTACACCTCCTCTATCTTTCCCCTGTGGTTCTGGGTGTTTTTTTTTAATTTTAACCGAGATCCCGAGCCCACGTGCCCCGCAGGCCCCCTCCGGATTGGCCGGCTGTCTTTTAGGGTGACGTCACGCGTGCCACCCGGACTAAGAAAACTTGATCGCTCCTCGGTTTGATTAAAACAGACATTGAATTAATTACAGCGCAAGATCCGACTGTTAACAGGCAATTGCTGCTCTGTTTGCTATCATTACAGCGCTGATGAAGTTTTAAATGGGGTTATTAGCAATGTGGGGTGGGAGGCGAGGGGAAAGGCAGAAGAAGAGGAGAAACTGCTTTGGGGGTGTGCTTGAAAACGGGGGGCACCGTTTTAAGCCACCCGTGTTTAGTTCTCGAAAAGTGAGGTCATTTTCTCTCTTAGCCCTGACAACGAAAGCTAGATTGTTATAAAAAGCCTTACAGCACCCGACGATAAACATCTTTGCAGTGTTTTTTTAAAAGGGAAAATATGAAGGGGAGAAAAATGCTGGGAAGACCAGCGAAGATTAAAAATGCGAGAAAGGAAACTTTGAAATTGTTCTAGCAAAACAGCATTTCATTTCTCTCCTCCGTATACAAGCCTTCTCTTCTACACCCATCCATCCTTGCCTTTCTTTATCCTATTTAACAAAAAAACCCAAAACCAATCACGATTTTTCTCGGAATTTTAAAGCCCCTTCTTTTAGGAAAAGCCTCTTTGTTGACTTGCAAGTAAAGTTCAACAGAATTTAATGTGAAATTCAGGTTTCACCCAAGGACCCTTTACACAACAATTAAACGACACATCAATTCAGATAAAAATTCTCCTATGGCATCTACTAGGCATCACTCACCCCTCCTCTCACTTGGCAATATTTCAAAAAGAATCTTTAAAAGCAAATAAACCCGGGCATTTGACCCCAGTGTTGAACGTCTGCAGGCAACCCACATCAACAAGCCAGAAATTTGATTTCTCAACCCGAATTTTGGGCATAGTGATCTGTCGGTTACAGCGCATTGAGACCATTGTGCCTTGGACCAGGGGCCCAAACCAGTGAAAAAAAATATAAAGCCCCCTCCTTAAGGAAGGCGTCTCCAGTACGAGACCCCAGAAAAAGGATGGTTTTTGTAAAGCTAATTTTGGCTCTGGGGTTTTCAAAGACCTGAAGCCAGTATTGAGATGGAAAGAAGGTTTTACTCAGGAGTAAATGGAAGAGAAGGAAAGGAAAGAAGGAAAAAGTTTTTGGCTATGTTATATTTTGGAAGGGACAAGGGTGGGAAGATTAGATAGATAGATAGATAGATAGATAGATAGATAGATAGATAGATAGATAGATAGATAGATAGATAGATAGATAGATAGATAGATAGATAGATAGATAGATAGATAGATAGATAGATATTGTAGATGAGAGAGAGATGATAGAGAGAGAGGATAAAGAGATGTTATATTTTGGAAGGGGCAAGGGTGGGAAGATGAGAGAGAGAGAGAGAGAGAGAGAGAGAGAGAGAGAGAGAGAGAGAGAGAGAGAGAGATACTGTAGATGAGAGAGAGATGATAGAGAGAGAGGATAAAGAGATGTTATATTTTGGAAGGGACAAGGGTGGGAAGATTAGATAGATAGATAGATAGATAGATAGATAGATAGATAGATAGATAGATAGATAGAGAGAGAGAGAGAGAGAGAGAGAGAGAGAGAGAGAGAGAGAGAGAGATAGATAGATAGATAGATAGATAGATAGATAGATAGATAGATAGATAGATAGATAGATAGATAGATAGATAGATAGATACTGTAGATGAGAGAGAGATGAGAGAGAGGATAAAGAGATAGATAGATAGATAGATAGATAGATAGATAGATAGATAGATAGATAGATAGATAGATAGATAGATAGATAAATATAAGATAGATAGATAGATAGATAGATAGATAGATAGATAGATAGATAGATAGATAGATAGATAGATAGATAGATAGATACTGTAGATGAGAGAGAGATGATAGAGAGAGAGGATAAAGAGATGTTATATTTTGGAAGGGACAAGGGTGGGAAGATTAGATAGATAGATAGATAGATAGATAGATAGATAGATAGATAGATAGATAGATAGAGAGAGAGAGAGAGAGAGAGAGAGAGAGAGAGAGAGAGAGATAGATAGATAGATAGATAGATAGATAGATAGATAGATAGATAGATAGATAGATAGATAGATAGATAGATAGATAGATACTGTAGATGAGAGAGAGATGAGAGAGAGGATAAAGAGATAGATAGATAGATAGATAGATAGATAGATAGATAGATAGATAGATAGATAGATAGATAGATAGATAGATAGATAGATAGATAGATAAATATAAGATAGATAGATAGATAGAGATAGATAGAGATGATAGATAGATAGATAGATAGAGAGACAGACAGACAGACAGACAGACAGACAGACAGACAGAGAGACAGAGACAATGAAATAATACTCAAGAGTAGAGAGAAGTTAGGGGGGAAAAGAGCCCTGGAGTTGGGCAGCCACAAGAAAACTGAAATAATAATAAGGTGGGCCAAAATGCCCAGTCAAGTCTAGATATCTGGCTCTAGTGGGGGAAGAAGAAGAAGAAGAAGAAGAAGAAGAAGAAGAAGAAGAAGAAGAAGAAGAAGAAGAAGAAGAAGAAGAAGAAGAAGAAGAAGAAGAAGAAGAAGAAGAAGAAGAAGAAGAAGAAGAAGAAGAAGAAGAAGAAGAAGAAGAAGAAGAAGAAGAAGAAGAAGAAAGATTAGGGTGGATTTTCTGCAGCCTTCAGGCACAAATTGTCCCCTTTTTAAAAAAGAAAAAGAAAAAAAGACACACACACACTCAGATCACCCTTCTCTTCATCCAATCTTCCTTATGCACAACGACACACACTGCAAAACACACACCCGTAGCAAGAGGGCTGGTTTTTAGGACCCTCCAAAGTGTCTCCTAAACCCAAAGCAAAGCCCCCCCCCTGCCCTGAAGGATTTCAATTCAATTCACAAGCCTGCAAGGATAATACGGGGTCGTTTGTTGTCATTGTTATTGTAAAAACCGTCCAGAGAATTTTGAATTAAGTGGCAGTGACAAGAGAAGACACCTACTAAAAATTAATAAGACTTAGGGGAGGGGTCTTTCAGCCCCTTCCTTTTTTAGGGTGAGGGTATTTTATTTCCCTCCCCCCCAGCTGGGTCTGTCGCTCCACAGTTTTGTTAGAAATTGTCTTCTTTGGGAACCGTGAAAGCCCCCAAGAGGAATCCCCCCTCCCATGGGAATTTTTTGTCACTGAAGTGGGCAAAATCTGTCTTGCTTGAAGCCCCTCACTCTTTTGGGGAAGGTGGAGGTAAGGCTGGGAAGGAAGGGAGAGAGGAAAGGAAGAAGGGAGGTAGAAAAGAAAGAAAGAAAGAAAGGAGGAAGGAAGGAAGGAAGGAAGGAGATAAAAATACAGAAGATTGAAAGAAAGAGAATGATGATGACGGTGAATGAGAGAAAGAATGGAAGGAGAAAGGAAAGGAAGGAAGGGAGGATTAAGAGAGATAAAATGCGGAAGATTGAAAGAGAGTAAGAGAAAGATTATGAGGGAACGAGAAAAAGAATGATGGTAGGGAGGGAGGGAGGGAGGGAAGGAAGGAAGGAAGGAAGGGAAGGAAGGAAGGAAGGAAGGAAGGAAGGAAGGAAGGAAGGAAGGCAGGCAATGAAATAAGTAAGTTCTATATTAACTTGCTTTGGACGGCTGTGATCATTACTGTCTTCTTGGAATTGTTTTCCTTCCTTCCTTCCTTCCTTCCTTCCTTCCTTCCTTCCTTCCTTCCTTCCTTCCTTCCTTCCTTCCTTCCTTCCTTCCTTCCTTCCTTCCTTCCTTCCTTCCTTCCTTCCCTTCCCTTCCCTTCCCTTCCCTTCCCTTCCCTTCCCTTCCTTCCTCCCTCCCTTCCCCTCTCCCTTTCTCATTTCCTTTTTTCTACTTTCTTCCAATCCCTTTTTCTTCTCTTTCATTCTGCCCTACCTCTTTTCCTACCTTTTCCTCTCCCTCTCTTTCCCTTCTCTCCTGCCTTCCCCCCATCTTCGTCTCTTTCCCTTTGCAAACAATCCTTCTCTCTCTCTCTCTCTCTCTCTCTCTCTCTCTCTCTCTCTCTCTCTCTCTCTCTCTCTCTCTCTCTCTCTCTCTCTCTCTCTCCCCTTTCTCTCCCTCTCCCCCCCTACTCCCTGCCCCCCTCCTGCCAGCCCTCCCGCACCTCCTCCTTAAGACTTCCTTTTGACTCAGCAGCTTGTAAGCGGGGCCCGGGAAGGTGCTTTTCCCTGCGGGAGTTTGCACAGCTCCCATCTGAAGTCAAGGCCGGTTGCAAGCTGTCAGAGAACAACTGGGGTGTGTGGAGGGGGGAGGAGAGCTGTTGCGGGGGGGGAGGAAGAGAGAGAGGCGGGACCAAAGCCAGACCCCCAACTAAAGTTTCTAAACTGACCTGATTCTCCTCTTACGCTTTTCGCTCAACAAAAAAAGTGTAAAAAGAAAAAGAACAGGCGAGCAACCCTCACTCTTGTTGAGCTGCTTTAATTTAGGGTTGTGTGCCTTATGCAAATGTAGAAAATGGGTACGGTCACCACCACGGTTATGTGGGTTGTGCAAATGCTCCTCATGTGGCATTTAGTGGAATTCGAACTGGTGAAATCTCTCTCTCTCTCTCTCACACTCTCTCTCTCTCTCTCCTTTTCTAGCATTTTTGCAAACTAGAAGTCAGGGTGCCTTTGGAAGTCTTGCAAGTGAGCTTGACGCTTCTATGCATGCGCAGAGGCATCCCCGGGCGGGTGGGTGAAGCCTCCCGCCACCAGCGCTTATCTGGTTCTAAGAACTGGTCCGAACCGGGAGCAACCCACCGCTGGTGTGAGAATATATTAGAAGCGTTTAGGGGTGCGGAGCAGTAGTGCGTTGCTATACCGGTTCGCACCGGTTCGGGAGAACTGGTAGAGGTGATGGTAGGAGGCTCCGCCCACCCACCCAGACGTCTTCACGGACAATCTGCACATGCGCAGAAGCATCTCCGAATTGGTAGCAAAAGTAAGTGCACCCACCCGCCCGGGACGCTTCTGTGCATGCTCAGAAGTGTCGTGCTCACTCGCGAGCACACACGCGAACCGGTAGTAAAGGGTTTTAGAACGCACTACTGTCTCACACCCTTTAAAAGAATAAATAATTATATGCATATAATTATACATATACACTATAATTTTGAAACTTCTAAACCCAGGTTTTCGCACCCCCTGGAATATCGTCTCGCACCCACAAGGTTCCCTGCTTGGGAACCCCTGTTTTAGAGGGTCCTTGAAGCATTTGAAGGTTTATTTATGTCCTCAGGGTCACCTGAGCAATGCTCCTGGTTCCTGTAGTCTGCAATTTTTCCTCTGCAAATCCATTCCACTCCGACTTAGAGCTAATTGCAATCGGGCCACCAGAAGGCAGCAGAGAGACACAGAAAACTGGCTTTCTTGGTGCCCTCTAGTGGCGGGCCCAATTATTACCACCCCCAAATGATAGCTATCCACAAGATGGAAGGGAGGGCTTGAGTGAGATTTGCTCTGAGTTTAGGTACAGGTAGTCCTTGACTTATGACCACAATTGAGCCCCAAATTTCTGTTGCTAAGTGAAACATTTGTTAAGTGACTTTTGCCCTAATTTGTTACTTTTCTTGCAATTGCAGTTGTTAAGTGAATCCTTGCCGTTGTTAAGTTAGTAACTTGATTAAAGGAATCTGGCTTCTCCATTGACTTTGCATGTCCGAAAGTTGCAAAGTTGACTCTTGAGGCTGCAACCGTCATAAATATGAGTCAATTGCCGAGCGTCTGAATTTTGATCACGTGAACAAGGGGATGGGACAGCCGTTTGTCTGGAATGGTATAGACTCTTCGACACGAGCAGGGGGTTGGATTTGATGACTTCCGAGGTCCCTTCCAGCTGTGTAATTCCATGTCCTGTGATTGTGGTCTCATTCAACACCGATCAAAATCATATTGCGATGACCTGTAATTGCAGAAATCCCTATAATTTAGAACAGTTTAGGAATCCCCAGATGGAAAGAACTGAACCTTCCGTGTATCTCACCGAGCAGATTTCACATTGTGTTGTGCTGCTGCGCCGCATTATCATAATATAACAATCAATCTCACAATTGACAACCTCACAATTAGCCTGTTGGGATTCTCTGCCCCACCATGCAGAGATAGCCTGGAGGTTAGAAAATATTCAAACTTGTTTTTCCTCCACCCCCCACCCTAAATGCTAATGAACAGGAATGCATTCCTCTCGATACTGTTCAACAGTCTTTCTTTTCCTGCAGAAATGTTGATAGGATCTTAAGTTCAGCTTTAATTGTGTTTTGCTAGTCTGAGTTTACCCATTTATATGCCATGAGCCGCGGTGGCGCAGTGGTTAGAGTGCAGTACTGCAGGCTACTTCTGCTGCCTGCCGGCTGCCTGCAACTTGGCAGCTCGAATCTCACCAGGCTCAAGGTTGACTCAGCCTTCCGTCCTTCCGAGGTGGGTAAAATGAGGACCCCGATTGTTGGGGGCAAGAGGCTGACTCTGTAAAACCGCTTAGAGAGGGCTGTAAAGCACTGTAAAGCGGTATATAAGTCTAAGGGCTGTTGCTATTGCTATTCTTCACAGTAGGAACGTTACCAGCACAAGCCAAGGAGGGAAACTATTGCTGTTGCTTGCTTGCTTCCTTCTTTTCATTCTTTCTCTCTTTCCCTTTTCTCCTTCCTTCCTTCCTTCCAACTTCCTTCCTTCCCTCCCTCCTTTCTTCTTCCAATTTCTTTCTTTCCCTTTTCTTCCTTTTTCTTCCTTCCTTTTCTTCTAAATTCCTTCCTTCCTTTCTCTTCTTCCCCTTCTTCCAATTTCCTCCCTCCCTTCTTCTCCAAAAAAACAACCCAAAGGTTACGCAATGAGTTGAATACCTGAACAGGACTGGACCTCACATTCCAATTCCATATTTTGGCATTCTGATCTCTATATTTCAACGGATTTAGGTTCAAAAGCCTAGGAAAGTGTTTTACGCCAATAGTATCGACAAGGACTGTCAAGTCGTCTTCCGGCTTTCAAACAACTTCTTGGACCATTTGAAAAGGCAGAACTTTTTACCTGTGGTATGCCCTACAAGTACACAACATACTAGCCATTCAAACTTGCAAAGTCCCTTTCGTTCTGGTCCTCCTTCTCAAGAAAGACGAGGAAGATGCTCCTCAAATCTTCGGATGTGTCTCTCCCAGTTTCAGAGATCACTTTAATTTGTTTTGATATGTTCAACTGTTGGAGAATTTTACATGGGGGGGGGAAGGAGGTGGGGGAAGAGAAGTCGAAAACCCTCAGCGTGAAGGAAGGAACCAAGAGAGGAAAAAGAGGAAGGTCGAGAGGAAGTTTTGGTTTAGCTAGATCAGTGGTTCCCAACCTGTGGTACGTGTACCACTAGTGGTACGCGAGGGCCTTCCAGGTGGTACGTGAACACTTTTGGGGTCATGAACGATTTTTAGTTAGTTATTTTTTACTTCACAAAAATGTTTACTGCCTAACACAAGATAATCTGGCAACGATTTGCAACTGTTGCCACACGCCACCCACCTGGTCCCAGCGGCCCGAGAATCCAGTTGCTGGATGCGCGGGGCCAAAAAAGGAACGGTGACTGTTCTGAACTCTCAGCAGTCGCGCAGTAGAACCCTTGCGAGAAGGTGCGCATCGTAGCGAGCTCTTGAGCTAAGGTTAATCTCACTCTGTTATTGTTAGCACTATGTTCTCTTGACTCAAGTTACCCTTTGATATTCATTACTGCATCTCAGTGTGTATGTTACTATTTTTATTATTATTTTGTATGCTTATATACTTATTATTTTCGTAGTTGGTTTGCGTGTTCTACTTGTACAATTATGGAAATAAAGTGATATCTGATCGAATTTAGTTTCTCTGGAACCAGGTGGTGCGCGGCGACTGTACGGGACCTCCAAGTGGTACTCGATCACAAAAAGATTGGGAACCACTGAGCTAGATTGCTTCTTCTCACTTCCCAAGAAGACTGGAGATCGGAAGGACTCGGTCTTCACAAGGCTCTCAAAATTGCCAGTGGGTGTCACTCTAAGATAAGAAGCATCCATGCCAAAAGAAGAAGGGAAGCGGAAAACACATTCAGAAGAAGAAGAAGAAGATAAGGCTACATGATGTGATTTCAAAAAAAAAAAAAAAGAGGCTCTTTTACATAGCATGGAAGAATCCAATATTGGAAGTCGTGTCATCTGATCTTGACTTCCTGCATTCATACAACGTTCAAGCTGCGTTGGCACATCGTTGACAAGCTTGACAAGTTGTGGTTTGGTGTGTGAGTGTGTGTGTGAGGCAAACTCGAGTTTATAGTTTAGGGCAGGGGTAGGCAAAGTTGGCTCTTCTATGACTCGTGGACTTCAACTCCCAGAATTCCTGAGCTAGCATGATTGGCTCAGAAAGTCTGGGAGTTGAAGTCCACGAGTCATAGAAGAGCCAACTTTGCCTACCCCTGGTTTAAGGGCATTTACAAGCCCCCCCCCAGTTGATTTGCTGACCACGTTTAACAGGTCTTAAGGAGGTCATTTGAAAGTCCTTTATCAAAGGATTGATGGTCTAACACCCAGCGGTTCTCAACCTGTTCTCTTCTGACCCCTCGGAGATCCATGATTTTTATTTTTTATTTATTTATTTATTTGTCAAACATGTACAAGATAGTAGGTGTTTGTATAAACATAACAAAAGCAAAAAAGTACAGATAAATGAGGACAGTAGGACATTAGGACAGGGATGGTAGGCACAGTGGTGCGCTTATGCACGCCCCTTACAGACCTCTTAGAAATGGGGTGAGGCTGACTGTAGACAGTCTAAGGTTAAAGTTTTTGGGGTTTGGGGAAGAACCCACAGAGCCAGGTAGTGCATTCCAGGCATTGACCACTCTGTTGCTGAAGTCGTATTTTCTGCAGTCGAGTTTGGAGCGGTTTACATTGAGTTTGTATCTATTGTGTGCTTGTGTGTTGCGGTTGAAGCTGAAGTATTCATTGACAGGTAGGACGTTGTGGCAGATGATTTTATGAACTACATTTAGATCAGATCGAAGGCGACATAGTTCTAAATTTATATACCATGACCATATAACATTGGGTTAAAAATAAGTTTAATCATCAGGTGAACAAACCAATCTCTAGTCCTAAAATAGAAATCTGCAATTAAGTCTTCTGGGTTTATTTTGTTTTATTTTCATGGTTCAGCCTTCTCCTCTTTCTTTCTTTCTTCCCTCTTAATAGGCTGTGGTATAAAGGCCTTGAGCCAGGGGCCCCATCCTCACAGGAACTTCTGAATGGAAGACCTCAAGCGCCTTCTTGTATGAAGCCTGATCTGGGAAGGTTGAGAGGTGTGGGTCAACCTAGAGAAGATGAGAGAGAGTGGGTTGGGGGGAGGAGAGAGAGATCAAATGACTTTTTGGATCCAGAAGGTTGACAGGTGTTACCTTCACTAGAGTCACGAGTAATGACCAATAGATTTAGAAGTGTTTTGTGTTCCTGCAATATGCCACTGATACTATATAAACAACTCAAGGTGGCAAATGTATTTAATACTCCTTCTTCCTCCTATTTTCCCCACAACAACAACCCACCCAAATGAGGTGGGTTGGGCTGAGAGGGAGGAACTGTCCCAAAATCACCTAGCTGGCTTTCATGCCTGAGATGGGACTAGAACTCACCGTCTCCTGGTGATTGGCCCAAAGTCACCCAGTTTACTTTCATGCCTGAGATGGGACTAGAACTCACCGTCTCCTGGTGATTGGCCCAAAGTCACCCAGCTGGCATTCATGCCTAAGGCAAGATTAGAACCTATGGTCTATGGACATTGATAACAAACCAGGGAAGATGGACATGGTTGTTGAAGAGAGAAGAGTTTGTTCCCCATCTCTCCATCCCTCAGCAGCCCCCTTGGCTGCTCTGCCCTGTAGGAAAAAGCCCCCCAGGAGGACTTCCTTCCTGAGATCCTTCCATGGGGATGAAGGAAAGAGTTGGAGCCCAAGGATGGAGCAAAGGAAAGTAGGGTATTGATACATGGTTCTTGGTCTTGAGAATATCTCAAGAGGAAACTCCTCCTAGAGGTCTTGTTCGGATGAGAGCAGCCAGGAAGGGTGCGGAGGAATATCAAACTGGGGAACAAACATCATCTTCATCATCACCACCAACATCTCAATCTATCCACTGCAGGATGAAGGCCAGATCTTCATGGAAGGTTATGGACCAAAAACTACCACGTTGGCCCAATAGGATTTGTGTGTGGTGGTGGTGATGTAGATGGACTTTGTTTGACTTCTCAATCTTAGGGGCCAACTCGCCCAACTGGCTTCCATGCTTAACCCAAAGGTGCTTTTTCCAAAAGGCAACTGGACTTCGTTTCTCCTTGAAGACACATCTCTCTCGCCGTCCAAGAAGCTTCTTCAGAACTTCAGAACTGAGGAAGCTTCTTGGATGAGGAGAGAAACGTCTTCGAGGAAAACCAAAGTCCACTTGCCTTTTGAAAAAACAACAACACCTTGACCTGGAGAATTTCCACAGATATTTCTGTGCTTGATGGAGGATAAAGAACATGGACTCCACCTGCTTCAACCCTTGACCACGCTGGTCTTCGGAGTGCTACAAAGGACCAGAAGGAGTTAAGAAGGCATCTCGCCATCTCTTCTCTTTCACTCCTGCTTTCTGCTCTTCAGATGCGACCTCTCCGAGGACTTCCATCCTTTGGGAATGGTTGATTAAGTCTTCTCCGCTCGGTCCACCTCAAGCCCCTCATCCTGCTCTTCCCAAGGAGGCTTAATGAACCATTCAGACACCGAAAGGTAATTTCTTGATTGGCAGACCAAATCTCCAGCCACAGAGATAATTGCGGACACGCAGGTATTAAGTCCTCAGATCTCATTAACGCAGATCAGTTGGCGTTTTCCGAATTGGACATCTAAATCCATAATTAGGCTGCTGTTTAAGTAGGCTTGTTTTATTTGGGGGTGGGGGGGAGAAGGAGGAGGACAAAGTGGGGGCAGGATCTCCCCTGGCTCCTGCTGAACCGAGCAGCCACAGTTTTGTTATACACGAGCGTTGTTGCCGATTTGGGGTGTGCTTAAGAGCAGGGCCTCGGCTGTTCCCCTCCTTTTTTTAATCCTTTATCGCAAGGGTCCTTGGTACTCTCTGAGCTTGGTTGTTTTCTTGCGGACATTTCATTACCCAACTAGGTAACATCATCAGTGCTAGACCAGAGTTGGGTTTGGAAGAGGAGGAGGAGGACTGTGAGGTTCTTGGTGCTCTCTGAGTTTGGTGGGGTTTTTGCAGATGTCTCATTACCCAACTAAGTAACAGTGCTAGAAGAAAGTGGGGTATGTGGAGGAGGAGCAGATTACAGGGAGGAGGAGGAGGAGGAGGAGGAGGAGGAGGAGGAGGAGGAAGAGGAAGAGGAAGAGGAAGAGGAAGAGGAAGAGGAAGAGGAAGAGGAGGAGGAGGAGGACGACTGTTGGGGTCCTCGGTACTCTCTGAGCTTGGTTGTTTTCTTGCGGACATTTCATTGCCCAACTAGGTAACATCATCAGTGCCAGGAGGGAGGGGGGTTTTCCGAGAGGAGGAGGAGAGGGAGGGGGAGGAGGATTGCGGGGTCCTTGGTACTCTCTGAGCTTGGTTGTTTTCTTGCAGACCTTTCATTACCCAACTAGGTAACATCATCAGTGCCAGTGCTTGCCCTGTTAGTGTTATTGGGAATGGTCTTGCAGATTCTACTGCCCTAATGGTTAGATCATTTACTGTTATCTTGTTTGGCAGGTCTTGCTTGGGGTATTGTTAGCTTCTTCGGGAGCCACAAAACTCTTCCCGTGCCTGACTATTTCCTGAGTGGCCACAAAACTAGCATATATAGTTGAATGAAAGGTTCTGTTTTCTTCTGAAACTTTTCTTTTCTTGGAGTTATCCATGGTTGGCCTACCGCGGGTCGAAAAGCTTAATAAATTGTGCGTCGGTGGGTGTTGCACATTGGCAGTTGTGACGCATATTTTGAGCGACAGGGAGCCGCAGCAGAGGGATGAAAGAGCCACATGCGGCTCCAGAGCCGCGGGTTGCTGACCCCCTGCACCAAACTTTTCAAGGGTGTGATGTCAGCAGCTTGGGCCTCTCCGTGAGTCTTTTCTAACTGCTGCCCCTTGTCCGGCGTCTCCGGCATTTTGCACAGCCTGGAGGGACGTTTAAACACAGCTCAGCTAAGATTTCAGGGCTGGAATTGTAACTCCTTTCTTGGAACTCTCCGGCACGGTGCACACCGCCGGGCGTACAAGTTTCCAGCTTTCCCCACCGATTCACCCATCTTTACAGACCGACCGTTTTTCCTCACACATACCCCCCCAATCTTCGCAACCCATCACCCGTCTTCGGTCGTCAACGCTTGGCAGGGAAATAACGAGAGATGCTAAATCTTTTATAAGGTCAACACGCAAGCGGCTGTCAAACAAGAAAAGAACTTAGCGGAGAAGACAAGCCTCCTCGTGAAGGGAGGGGGGAAATACGGAAGAGGGGAAAGGAAAGGAAAGGAAAGGAAGGAAGAAAAAAGGGGGAAAAACCCCCCACAACTTCTCTTGCTCATTAAGCCCACAGGCCTGGGCCTGGCCTGGCTAGGAGACGCCAAGCTGTCTCCGTTTTGTGTCAGTAATTTGTGGTGTCAGAGGAAGTGGGGAGGAAGAGGAATTAGGCAGTGCCGAAGGGGGCAAGCGGGTGTCGGGGGAGTCATTAACGCACCAGGAACGGCCTCGGTGCCTAATTGGAACCGCTGGGCATTATCAACGGAGGATTCGCCTCCGCTCCCTGACAGCTTTCAGGCCCTAAAATGATAGTCCACTTGTCAATGTAAAAGACCATTAAAAACAAACCGTTTTGATTTAATTGGAGGGAGGGCTGCCGGGACGGGGGAGGGGGTACCCAGGTGAGATACCTCATACGCTTGTGGGTTTCCCCCCTTTAATTTTCCATTTTTCCCTCCGATGATGGTTTCCTTCCCGTTCTCCACTTCTCTTTATTTGCATTCTCTTCCCCCCCTCCTTGCCTTGGCTTCAAATTCTCTTTTTTTTTCATAAACTGCCTGTGAGTGAAAAGCTCCGTCGTGTCTGTCCCGGGCTGCTTTTGAGAGGATTGTGTCAACCAAGAAGGGGACAGATAATAATAATAATAATAATAATAACAACAGAGTTGGAAGGGACCTTGGAGGTCTTCTAGTCCAACCCCCTGCTTAGGCAGGAAACCCTACACTACTTCAGACAAATGGTTATCCAACATCATCTTGAAAACGTCCAGTGTTGGAGCATTCACAACTTCTGGAGGCAAGCTGTTCCACTGTTTAATTGTTCTAACTGTCAGGAAATTTCTCCTTAGTTCTAAGTTGCTTCTCTCCTTGTTTAGTTTCCACCCATTGCTTCTTGTTCTACCCTCAAGGTGCTTTGGAGAATAGCTTGACTCCCTCTTCTTTGTGGCAACCCCTGATCTATTGGAACACTGCTATCATGTCTCCCCTGGTCCTTCTTTTCATTAAACTAGACATACCCAGATGAGCAAGGCGCTGGGAGAGTGGGCTAAAACACTAGATATGGGTCTTGTGCCAGGAAGAAAAAAAAAAAACCAAGCGAGCAAAGAAGTTTGGAACATCCTGGTTGGTTTCCTTCAACCCAGAAACCCGGGAGAGTTTCCTGGAACTCTGACATTAGAAATGAAACCGCAGTTTAAAGTTCTAAATAGAAATATTTATTTCGGTACAAAAACAATAAATTCTTATTAATTACATCTCTGCTATAAAAACACGTCTTGCTTCCACAGGAGCTAGGAACGGAAGGAAAAAATGGAATGCACACATGCGTAATAGAACATATCAATCACGTGCTCAGGAATAAACCATTATATTAGATAGGGATGCAGCTCCCTGCATATACATGTAACAGGCAATATAAAAATCACTGCCTGACAGGGAGTAAACCAGCGAATTTGGTTACATGCGGCTTTGCAAATCCATAGGAAAAGAAGGACTAGGGGTGATGTGATAGGAGTGTTCCAATATCTCAGGGGTTACCACAAAGAAGAGGGAGTCAAGCTATTCTCCAAGGCACCTGAGGGTAGAACAAGAAGCAATGGATAGAAACTAAACAAGGAGAGAAGCAACCTAGAACTAAGGAGAAAGTTCTTGACGGTGGAAACAATTCATCCATGGAAAAGCTTGCCTCCAGAAGTTGTGAATGATCCAACACTGGAAGTTTTAAAGAAGAGATTGGATAACCATTTGTCTGAAGTGGTGTAGCATTTCCTGCCTAAGCAGGGGGTTGGACTAGAAGACCTCCAAGGTCCCTTCCAACTCTGTTATTCTGTTAAAGAGTCCGTTTTTTTTTAAAGTAATCCAGAGGGAGCCATTAAGGAGTAATCTACTGTATCACATTTTGAAATATAGTTCTGGGCTTCGCAATTTGATACTCCCACGGGGAGAGTCGGGCGAACATGAGCTCACCGCCTGACTTTTTTTCGTTAAAGAAAAATAAAATAAAATAACAGAATAACAGAAGAGTTGGAAGGGACCTTGTAAGGTCATCTAGTCTATACAGAAGACAGACCCCCTCCAAACAACCCAAACTGAACATTTCTGAACATAATGTTTGAGAAAGTATTTCGCACTTCCCTCTGTTTTCTTAGAAGCCGCGTTCCGCTGAATAACTTTTGAATTCAGCCTCCGAGAAAAACTCCTGGTGATTTTCGCCCCGCTTGCTAGCGCCACATTCAAACAGGTGACATTTCCATTGAAATGATCCGGCATCCGCATTCCCCTTAGACAAGCAGCTGTCACAGGTTTGGCTTGCTTATTTTTTAATAATAATAATAACAACAACAATTCATTACACCGAATTGCCACTGACTTCTGAGCAGCAAAATCAACGGCAGAACCCAGATTTGCTTAAGGACCTCAGGCAGGGGTGAAATGCTACCGGTTCGGCCCGGTTCAGGCGTACCGGTAGCAGAGGCCGCCGGTGGTTCGGAGAACCAGTAACCGCGGCAGCGTGAGGCTCCGCCCACCCGCCCGGACGTCGCCATTTTCTTTTTTTAATCCTCTGCGCATGCACAAAGCTTTCTGCGCATGCGCAGAGGGTGAAAAAGCGCACAGGATAGTGGCGTGTGTGCAAATCATGCACTTCCGAACCGGTAGGGAAGGTAAGTAGATTTCATCGCTGACCTCAGGGTTCACTTAAGGACTGCAGTGATTTGCTACACAACAATGGCAACGAAGGTCATACCCAGCTGCTATGGCCTAGAGGTGGAGCTCTTGCCTCACAATCAGGAGGTTGTGAGTTCAATCCTAGGTAGAGGCAGATGTAAGGTCTCCTGCTTAGGCAGGGGGTTGGACTAGATGACCTGTAAGGTCCCTTCCAACTCTGTTAATCTGTTAAAGTCAGGCACGGCTTGCTTAACAGCTGCCTCGTTTAGCGATGGAATTTCTGTTCCGAGTCGTGGCCGCTAAGTCAAGAAGTGCCTGTATTGGCAAGATCCATTGTGTTTCGGCCATTTAAATCTGAATTTACTTAGGGACGATCATGAGATGGCTGCTGTGGGGCCGGCCTCCGCCTTGCCATTCAGAATAAGCCCTTTCCACATTCAGACCCACCTTTTGGAAATGGGGGATACGCCAAAGCTCCTCTTTTTCTATCGGCGGCTGGAACTTCCTCAGCAAACACGTCCGAGTCTCGTAGAATTTCCCCCGGCGTTTCTGAAGCACATCAAACAAGCATGCCAGCCTTAGAAAGTCACCAAGCAGAATGTACCACCACACATATATACACACACACACTGGTGTGGTGTATGGTGGGGGAGGCCAACCACAAGTTGAAAAAAAAATCAAGGGTGCTGCTTGCTAACGGGCCACAGGGATATCAGCCTTGCAAGGTAGGACAGGCAGGAAGCACATATGCAGAGGGGTCCTTGGCGCTCTCTGAGCTTGGCGGCTTTCTGGCAGACGTTTCATGACCCAGCTAGGTAACATCATCAGTGATAGAATGGAGTAGGGTTTGCGAGGAGGTGGAGGAGGAGGAGACTGTGGGCTCCTTGGTGCTCTCTGAGCTTGGTGGTTTTCTGGCCGACGTTTCATGACCTAACTAGGTAACATCATCAGTGCTAAAAGGGAGAGGGGTTTGTAGAGAGGAGGAGAGGGAGGGAGAGGAGGAGGAGGACTGTGGGGGGTCCTTGGGTGCTCTCTGAGCTTAATGGTTTTCTTGCAGACATTTCATGCCCCTGCTAGGTAACATCATCATGTGAAGGAAACCCATTCCACTTTATCCTAAAGGTGCATTAAGAGAACCTTGCAAGGCTGAAAGTCCATCTCTTCCCCCCTCAATATTACAGCTCAAGAAACTAGGGAGGGTCCCTTTCTGAAATATTTGCCATACCCCTTTTCCTTCTCTGAGCTCAGTTGCCTCTTATCGGACCGTTGTTTAGTGTTGTTAACGCTTCTTCCTGACTCCCGAGATCACGCCCGACAGTTACCTCTATTCCACCTCATCTTTACAGCCCATAAAACTAGGGAGGGTCTCTTCTGCAACATTGGTCACACCTCCATTTCTTCTGCAGGCTCAACGGCCTCTTATATGACCGTTGTCTAGTCTGCGACTCTTCTATTTGTCTCACAAAGCTATTTCCTGTCAGCCTTACCAGGTAGACAGAACAGGAAATACAACTAGATAAACTGATTCTGCTTTATCGTATAGCTACGTTAACAGAATACTGCAAGTCTGAAAGTCCACTTCTCCGCCCTCGCCTTGGCAGCTCATGAAACCAGGGAGGGTCCCTTCTGGGACGCTTGCCATGCCTGTCCTGCTTCCTTTTGTGGGCTACGTTGCCTCTTATCCAACTGCTCTCCTGACTGCAGTTCTTTCTTCCGCCTCCAAGGTCATTCCCACATACCATTTCTGTGAAATGTCTTGGCTGTATAGCTGAATGGCCGGAGGTTTTGGAAGCTTCTTCAAAGGACCTTGAGGACTGGTGGCTACTAACTTATCACACGCTCTACAGAACATGGTTGTGAAGAATATGGAAAATCATTGAAACATGTTCAGGAGAGCAGACATTTCCAAAGCTGGAAAGCAGCAGCTTTCGGAGACTTAATTGGGGACACAGAAGTTTGCTTCCCATGCTGAATAGTTGGAAACTAAGAAATCTTATCTCCAAATTCAATGCAGGTGCCTTACAGTATGTTTGCTGGTCGGCTCCTCACGAAGATGAGATACTCCTTGAAGAAGATATCTGATTATTTCTATTTATGCTGCATAATTAGCCTGCCACACATGCTGGGATCATCTAACACATTTGATAACCAGGTCATCTGAAGACCTAACTTTTCCTTTCAAAGGACATCAAACAAGATGTAAGTAATAAATGAACCAGAAGAAAGAAAATCCACGCCATTAATTCGAAAGGACGACTGACAAAACAACAACAACAACAACAACAACCCCAAGAGACGTTTGCTGATCTTCTTCAGAAAGCAGTTCCATCAAAGAAGAGATCAGACCATTTAGACCAGGGGTCCCCAAACTTGGCAACTTTAAGACTTGTGGACTTCTACTCCCAGAATTCTCCAGAATTCTGGGAGTTGAAGTCCACAAGTCTTAAAGTTGCCAAGTTTGAAGACCTCTGAATTTTAGACCAGTTTCTGAACCTTGACAACTTTTACGATGTATGGACTTCAATTCCCAGAATTCCTCAGGTGCCATGGTGGGAGCTGAAGTCTACACATCTTAGGGTTCCTAAGATTGAGAAACAGTGATCTTAGGGTTGTCTTCCCTACGTCAAGTTGAACCAGCTTACGGCGTTCTAAGTCCAAGAACCTGTCCAACATGTGTCTACAAGAGGGAACGGTCTTGAGAAGAGGGTCAGCAAACTGAAAGCCCTTCTAAAAGTCACCTGACCTTTTGTTTCTTCTCAGCTTTTTCGGCTTTGATCACTGCCCTCTGCTCGTCCATCCAAATCTCTCTATATTTGTGCTGCAGCAAATCGAATAAAGGCGTTGAGGGCCTGAAAAAGATTTTAGAAGGAAAATAACAAGGATAAAGAAGAACGTCAATGAACCTGACCGTAACCGCAGACCACACTCTTACAGTGCGCTTGCTCTTGGAATAATCCAACATCCGAATTCCCTACCTGCATTCTTAATCAGAAAAATCTTCCGGGCCATGTCCATAGACTTCAAATTATGGAGCTTTTGACTCCATCGGCCAAGTTATATTGTTGCTTCTTTCTCCTCCTCGCTTTTTTTTTCCAATTTTAATTTCATTTGATTCACAGACATGTCTACTTTTATCTCAGATACCTAGTAACATCAAAAGAGACACCACCTGGTAGGGATTCGTTCGTTTGTTCGTTTATCTATTTAGTTCGAGAATACGGGAACAAATTTCTCCTGATTTTTGACTACCATAAACTAATGTTCTTCTTCTCCTACAACACTCTTAACCTATTCTGTTTATTTGTTTGTTTGTTTGTTTGTCAAACATATACAGTATAAGGTTACAGAGAAAGTATAAACATGATTGTGAATACATAAAATGTATAAACATGGTTATGAATACATGAGATGGTTACGAATACATGGGGACATTAGGACAGGGACGGTAGGCACGTTGGTGCGCTTGCAGACCTCTTAGGAATGGGGTGAGGTACCTACCAACTGTCTGGTTGCTGAGCTTCAGACGTTTCCATGTGGCCAATGGAAGGATACTGCAAAATCCGCATTCCCTCCCCACTCTGGGGCCAGCCAGAGGTGGTATTTGCCAGTTCTCCGAACTACTCAAAATTTCCGCTACCGGTTCTCCAGAACCTGCTGGATTTCACCCCTGGTCAGTCCATTTAAGCTCACGCCGACTGCTTCAGTGACTCCATCCAGCCACCTCGTTCTCTGTCGTCCCCTTCTTCTTTTGCCCTCAATCGTTCCCAGCATTAGGCTCTTCTTCTCCAGTGAGTCCTTCCTTCTCATCAGGTGGCCAAAGTATTTGAGTTTCATCTTCAGGATCTGGCCTTCTAAAGAGCAGTCAGGGTTGATCTCCTCTAGGACTGACCGGTTGGATGGCCTTGCAGTCCAAGGGACTCGCAGGAGTCTTCTCCAGCACCATAGTTCAGAGGCCTCAATTCTTTGGCGCTCGGCCTTCCTTATGGTCCAACTTTCACAGCCACCCATTGCAACTGGGAAAACCGTAGCCTTGACTATACGCACTTTTGTTGGCAGGGTGATGCCTCTGCTTTTTAGTACGCTGTCTAGATTTGTCGTAGACTAATACCTGGCCTCATAAAGAAAGCCCTTGAGCACAAAACTCTGGTATTCTTTCTCCTTGTTGGCCTTATAACGCAAACATGTCAGGGGCTCTAACCGCTATTTCATTTTGGGTCTTTCTGCATGGATGTAAATAGCTGCCCTTCTTCTCTTTCACCCACAGCTTATTTTGCTCCTGGCGTGACTTTTATTGCTAATTATGTCTTGCCACATGCTTCGGAGAGGCTTAATCTCTGCTCATGTTGGCTAATGATGTTACGAGCTTGATCAAGTGCCTATCCATCCCAAGGGGCTGCTCTTAGTTAGAGAAAGCTTTTTGCACAAGCTGGGGGTTGGTGTGCGGAAGGGGCGGGGGGCCACACGGATCACACCCAGGCTGAGGGCGTGCAGAATATTTTTGGGGGGAGCCTGCCCACAATTCTGGTTCACACTGCCCATCGCCAAATTCTGCAAAGAATGGAGGGGCTGCCAGAAAGAAGAGTGTGTGTGTGTGTGTGTGTGTGTGTGTGTGTGTGTGTGTGTGTGTGTGTGTGTGTGTGTGTGTGTGTGTGTGTGTGTTTTCCAAATCATCAGAAGGCAAGGCAAGAAGCGGCGGGTGGAAAACTAACCAAGGAGAGAAGCAACCTAGAACTAAGGAAGAATTTCTTGAGAGTGAGAGAAATAGTGGTGACTTCTCTATGTTGGTTCCACATGTTCCTCCTCACCCAATCTGCCTTCTCTGAATGTCTGATGATCTGGGGACTGTGACAAAGAGACAACAATTTAGATTCTTGTTCTGGATTGTGTTCCAGATCCTAGCCAAATCTCCTCTATTTATAGATTCTGGTTGGACTATATCTTGGGGATATAGCTCAGGCCTTCTGGATGTCTGTCTATCTCCCTCTTTATCTATCTATCTATCTATCTATCTATCTATCTATCTATCTATCTATCTATCTATCTATCTATCTATCTATCTATCTATCTATCTATCTATCTATCTATCTATCTATCTAATATTTCCACCCTTGTCCCTTCCGAAATATAACATAAAGCAGGCTTCTTCCTTCTTCTCTCCATCCATCCATCCATCCATCCTTTACCTGCCTGTCTGTATCTATCATCTCTCTCTCTCTCTCCTTCCCTTATCTTATCTATCAGTTATCATCCTGTCTGTCTGTCTGTCTGTCTGTCTGTCTGTCTGTCTGTCTGTCTATCTATCTATCTATTATTTATTCTTTCTTCTTTCCATCCATCCATCCATCCTACTTATTTATCATTTAGCTGTCTGTCTATATCTATCCATCTCCATTCATCCATCATCTATCTATCTATCTATCTATCTATCTATCTATCTATCTATCTATCTATCTATCTATCTATCTATCTATCCATCCATCCATCCATCCATCCATCCTCCTCCTATCCTTCCTTCTGTCCATCCATTCACCCACCCATCTTGTTTGGAAGGCACTTGGGAGAGAAGAAATGCCTACAGAACCCCTTCTCATTAGACCCTCTAAAATGTATTTATGCACTCTTTCAAAACTCTTCTCTTTCACCACCAGGCACCTCTTCCCCCCTCCTTTTGTATTTTTAATAAACTCCTCTGCTAAATAATTTTCAAGAGGCAGGAAGTCTTTAGCTGAGGAACTTAAAAACCCTCTTCCCCCTGGTTATAGCAGCAAAGAAGTTAAGCTAAAGCTTTCTGGAAAACCTTCTCTCTCTCTCTCTCTCTCTCTCTCTCTCTCTCTCTCTCTCTCTCTCTCTCTCTCTCTCTCTCTCTCTCTCTCTCTCTCTTTTAATGAGCTCCCTTTCGCTGCCAAATAAGTTGTTTTAAACATAATGAACTATTAACAGTATTTTAAAATCAAAATTGCAAGAGTTCGAAATGAATGACAAAGTCTCCCATATTTTTTTTTAATAGATAGGAAGAAGCCAGCTCTTCTCTCTCTCTCTCTTTCTTTCTCCCTCCCCTTTTCTCTCTAAAAATGGAATCCGAGATGAAAAGAAACAATCGTTATAATTTGCAAATAGAAGGTTTGACACTTTTTGGGGGTGTACACGTGTTCCTTCCTGACAGGTGCAATGATTCGCTTTTTTTGGGCAAAACAGATCTCTATGGGGATTAGAACAGAGCTTCCCACTGATGGGTCCGTCACGGCCTCGCAGCTCATTAAAACTCCTCCCCCCCCAATTTTTAATTTTATTTTCTTGAAAGGGGGATGAAATTTCCCAAGGAACATTGGAGTCTTCTAAGGGGTTTTTGGAACACGGGGGGGTTGAAAGGGGTTTCAAGGGGAAAGCCTTGGGTGTGACAAACCAGATTTTAGTTACACCTCCCTGTGCACAGGCGGGCAAAATAATTGGTCATCAGTGGGTATTAATTTGAAAGAATAGCCAGAGGCTGTTATTATTTCTTCTTCTTCTTCTTCTTCTTCTTCTTCTTCTTCTTCTTCTTCTTCTTCTTCTTCTTCTTCTTCTTCTTCTTCTTCTTCTTCTTCTTCTTCTTCTTCTTCTTCTTCTTCTTCTTCTTCTTCTTCTTCTTCTTCTTCTTCTACCCCCACTCAGCCAGATATTTAGACTTGATTGGGCATTTTGGCCCGCCTTATTATTATTTCAGTTTTCTTGTGGCTGCCCAACTCCAGGGCTCTTTCCCCCCCTAACTTCTCTCTACTCTTGAGTATTATTTCATTGCCAAAGTTTGAATACTTCCAGACCTGGAAGGTATTCATTGTCCCCGTTTTTAATCTGGTGACTTTTCTTGAAAGTCTGTCTGTCTGTCTGTCTGTTTGTCTCTCTCTCTCTCTCTATTTATCTATCTATCTATCTATCTATCTATCTATCTATCTATCTATCTATCTATCTATCTATCTATCTATCTATCTATCTATCTCTATATCTATCTATCTATCTATCTATCTATCTATCTATATCTATCTATCTATCTATCTATCTATCTATCTATCTATCTATCTATATCTATCTATCTATCTATCTATCTCTATATCTATCTATCTATCTATCTATCTATCTCTATCTATCTATCTATCTATCTATCTATCTATCTATCTATCTATCTATCTATCTATCTCTATATCTATCTATCTATCACCTTATCTATCAATCATCTTTATCTATCTATCTATCTATCTATCTATCTATCTATCTATCTATCTATCTATCTATCTATCTATCTATCTATCTATCTATCTATCTATCTATCTATCTATCTATCTATCTATCTATCTATCTATCTATCTATCTCTATCCCTCCTCCTCTTCCCCCTCCTCCTCCTTCTTAAAATTCCTGGGAAATCGGTGACAGCAGAGAAAGCACTCGGTGGCAGAGGATGGATGTCGATGCCGCCTTCACAAGAGACAGCGGTTTTGTTAAAATTAAAACCTCGGCAGGAGAGGAGAACGGCGGAAAAGCAAAGTGAGCTGGGAACAAACGCAGCATCACAGCACTCTGGAGCAAGTATGTGTCAGCTGCCTCTGAAAAACTTTCACAGCGGCAAAAACTTACAAAACGCATCTTTTTCAGACCTGACAGCTCAGGCCTGAGTTGATGGCATAGGCTGGGTGTTCCTGGCCCAGCGTAGAGATAATAACCAAGAGCAAATGAATCCCAGCAAAGAGGTGGCAGCGATGGGAAACTAAGAGTGGCCAGAATGAACTTTATTTAGGTTGGGAAATTGCCACTCAAGGCTGGAAGGAGGGAGTCAAGCAGGATACTAGCCTTGAGTCCTTGTATGGCCGCAAAAGGCATAAACGTGACTCTCCCTAAGATCCATTATCTGGTTGTTCCCAGGACAAGTGAAAACTAATACGCTCAAGTGGAGGCTTTTCACGGACAACAACATTCTGTGTAAATGTGGAGAGACCGCAAACCCCAGCCCATTTGCTGGTATGTCGGCTACTACCAGAAACAAGTACTGACAATGACTTATTTTGGGACAACGACAAAACCATCCTGGCAGTCTAAAGTTTTTCTTTTACTCCTTTTTTTCCCCCCTACTCTTTTTCTGTTTTTCCTTCTCTTCTAATGGTCTTGAAGCTAAATTGTATGATTGAGTGAAAACTTGTTAAAGACAGATCCAATCTATAAGTAAGTAGGAAATTTTTTTGAGAGAGAGATAACAATTAATCAGTGGAACGGAAGTTGCCTCCAGAAGTTGTGGATGCTCCATCACTGGCGATTTTCAAGACGAGATTGGACAACATTTGACTTGGGTGGTTCAAGGTCTCCTGCTTGAACAGGGGGTTGGACTAGAAGACCTCCAAGGTCCCTTCCAGCTATATATTCCTCCTGTTCCTGTTCTTCTTCTCTTTTCTTCTCCACCCTCTTCCTTCTCTTCCCGCAGATTATTTCACTGGCGATATAAAACAATCCCGCAACAGCCCAGGAACCATTTTATTTTTTTGGTAGCTCGTCAAATTCCCAAGATCACACTCCGATCTTTAACAGCAAAAATAAGCACCTTTGCTGACTTCTGGAAAAAGCAATTTGTCACTTCTTAACAAGAAGAGAAAACTGGAATCTCCCACCGGGGCAGCTATGTCTGTAACAAACCAGGACGCCGCCAGAAGGATCACACGTGTGGAAGAGTTCATGTCGCACATCATATCAACCTCTCTGAGGTCTGATGCAAGGGCCACAGGTTGCCACGTTTTGTGCCGTTGTATCGTTGTGCTCCTGGTTGGGGGAAACTGAGCAGGTGGGGTTGGTAAGCGAGGAAATAGATCCCCTCCTTAGAACATAGAATAACAGGGTTGGAAGGGACCTTAGAGGTCTTCTAGTCCAACCCCCTGCTCAAACAGGAGCCCCGATACCATTTCAGACAGGTGGCTGTCCAATGTCTTCTTAAAACCCTCCAGTGATGGAGCGCCCAAAACATCTGGAGGCAACTTCTGTTCCACGGATTAATTGTTCTCACCGACAGGAAATTTCTCCTTAATTCAAGTTTGGCTGTCTCCTTGTTAAGTTTCCATCTGTTACTTCTTGTCCTGCCTTCAGGTGCTTTGGAGAATAGGTTGAACACCACCACCCCTCTTCTCTGTGGCAGCCCCTCAAATATTGGAAGACTGCTATCATGTCACCCCTAGGCCTTTTTTTCACTCTACTAGGTACCGGTTCGGAAGTGCATGCTTCGTGCGTGTGCATTTTCACTCGCGCTCCGCTCGCGCGCTTTTTCACCCTTTGCACATGCGCAGAACACTTTGCTCATGTGCAGAGGGTTAAAAAAAAAGAAAGAAAATGGCAACATCCAGGTGGGTGGGCGGAGCCTCACGCTGCCACCGCTACCGGTTCTCCGAACCACCGCCGGCCGCCGCTACCGGTACGCCCGAACCGGGGTGAACTGGTAGCATTTCACCCCAGCTGTTGGATGTTTTCCCCCCTCTCTTAAGGAAGACATGGCAGCCTGTTTGCAAACACGTCCAGCCGGTAGAAAGGAGCTTGTGTTGCAAAATCTGTTTTTTTTGTGCGAGGCAACCCTTGCCAAGATCGGAAACCGGTGCTCAGCGCTGCGCCACCTGATCGGAGGGAGCCCCTTGGGGTCCGCGGGGAATCTTACCTCTTCCTTGTTAGTGCTGACCTTGATAGGAGCCATTGGCGGCTGATGAATAGACTCCTGGGAACAGCCATATTATCTGCTATCGTCCCATCTGTGCCTCCCTCGCCCCTCCTGGCTTTCATCCCTGACCATAAATCTCTGTCCAAAACTTAAGAGGAAAAGAAGGAAGGCGGGGTGGGGAGGAGGATGTGAAAAATGTCCTTTTTATGAGACCCCACGACAAAAGCCAGCCGGGAAGGAAATCAGAAGGAAAGCCAAAGGGGTTGCAGTTTGGGGTGAGAGGGAAAACTAACAGAGGAAGGGTTGAACGAATGGGGCAAACGCACCCTCATCAAAGCTGGCCAGGAAGGCTCCATCTTCGAAAAACCTGGCTGTTTCCACGTAAAGAGCGAAAAGGAAGATAACTTGGTAAAAAGCGATGGAGAAGTTAGAAAAACCGAATAACAGAGTTGGAAGGGACCTTGGAGGTCTTCTAGTCCAACCCCCTGCTTAGGCAGGAAACCCTACACCGCTTCAAACAAATGGTTATCCAACATCTTCTTAAAAACTTCCAGTGTTGGAGCATTCACAGCTTCTGGAGGCAAGCTGTTCCACTGATTAATTGTTCTAACTGTCAGGAAATTTCTCCTTAGTTCTAAGTTGCTTCTCTCCTTGATTAGTTTCCACCCATCGCTTCTTGTTCTACCCTCAGGTGCTTTGGAGAATAGCTTGACTCCCTCTTCTTTGTGGCAACCCCTGAGATATTGGAACCCTCCTATCGTGTCTCCCCTAGTCCTTCTTTTCATTAAACTAGACATGCCCAGTTCCTGCAACCGTTCTTCATATGTTTTAGCCTCCAGTCCCCTAATCATCTTTGTTGCTCTTCTCTGCACTCTTTCCAGAGTCTGAATCTCTTAGCTGGGATTTTTAGCAGGCCCTACAGCATTTGGGGATCAGCTCCTAAATTTACCAATCCAGAATCAGGGGTTAACCCCCCCTTTCTCCTTCCTCCTTCCCCATTTTTTTAAGCCCAAAGTGGCCGTAATAATCCAATAATGAGCTTTGATCTACACCCTGTTTTTAAAGTGCGGGAATAAATGCCGCAGGCCAGCCAACCTAAAAGGGAGCGATTAAAGAAGATTGGGAACGCATCGTAATAACTGGAAATGAATAGCTCCCTTCCTTCTCCCCCCATCCCCCCAAGCTGTTGGGCAAAAAATCTTTGCCATTTTTCCGGGTTGGGATGGATGCCCCGTGTTATTTATTAATCCGAAAACTCGGATGGCGGGGATCTTGCGGCCCTTTGAAGGGTTTTTCCTGGGCAGTCACTTAACCTCTGTTTATGAAGAAATAAAGCAAATTTGGAGCCGGTTCTGGGCGGCCGGTTGGGAGGGAGGCCATTTCCCCCCACAACACATCTTAAAAGCTCTTTGTTTGCCATCGGACCAGCAATCCTTGTCATAGCCATGATGGCTAGTTGTAATCAAGATAAAGCTTTATGGCCAGGGGTTTGGCGGCTAACAGCCGCCCCAACGCCTCATTTTCATATGGCTGCAATTAATGTTAATGCCTGCGATGAAAATGGTCATTAAAGACCATTTTAAAATCCATCCCATTTGCATATGCAAATTGGCGCCATTTGCTGGCGGGTTGCCTCTTTAATCACCAGCTCCGCCCGCAAATAACGCTTTCCTCTTACCTTTCGTACTTTTATTTAAACAAGGGAAATAAAATCTTTAGTACCAATTAGCTTTTTAAAATGAAATCTATCACCGAGCACTCACACCAGGAGCGAGGAATTTTCTACGGTGGAAAAGAGGCCGTTTGCTAGGTGAAATAAGCAAATATATATATAAAATATAATAATAATGATAATAATAATAATAATAATAATAATAATAATAATAATAATAATAATAATAATAATGTAACGTAACGTAACGTAACGTAACGTAACGTAACGTAACGTAACGTAACGTAACGTAACGTAACGTAACGTAACATAACATAACGTAACAATATAATTAATATAATAATATAATATAATGTAATGTAATGTAATATAATAATATAATATAATAATATAATATAATAATAATATAATATAATAATATAATATAATATAATAATATAATATAATATAATATAATATAATATAATATAATATAATATAATATAATATAATAATATAATATAATATAATATAATATAATATAATATAATATAATATAATATAATATAATATAATATAATATAATATAATATAATATAATATAATATAATATAATATAATATAATATAATATAATATAATATAATAATGCAATGCAATGCAATGCAATGCAATGCAATACAATACAATATAATACAATATAATATAATAATATAATAATAATCATATCATATCATATCATATCGTATCATATCATATGTAAACCAATTGAGCCCAACATTCCCGTTGCTAAGCAAGACAATTGTCAAGTGGGTTCACTTCGTTAAGTGAATCTGGCTTTCCCGTTGACTTGCCTTGCCAGAAGGTCGCAAAAGGGGATCACGTGACCCCGGGACACTGCAACCGTCATAAATGTAAACCAGTTGCCAAGTGTCCCAGTTTTGATCTTTGGGGATTCTGGGATGGTCATAAGTGTGAGGACTGGTTGTAAATCACTTTTTTCAGTGCTGTTGTAACTTTGAATAGTCTCTAAACCAGGGGTTGGCAACCTTAAACACTCAGAGAGCCATTTGGACTCGTTCCCCACAGAAAAGAAAACACTGGGAGCCACAAAACTCTTCCCGTGCCTGACTATTTCCTGAGCGGCCACAAAACTAGCATATGTAGTTTAATTAAAGATTCTGTTTTCTTCTGAAACTTTTCTTTCCTTGGATTTATCCATGGTTGGCCTACCGGGGGTCGAAAAGCTTAATAAATTGTGTGTCGGTGGGTGTCGCACATTGGCAGTTGTGACGCATATTTTGAGCGACAGGGAGCCGCAGCAGAGGGCTGAAAGAGCCACATGCGGCTCCAGAGCCCCGGGTTGCTGACCCCTGCTCTAAACCAATGGTCCTAAGTCAAGAACCTCCTGTAGTCCTGCCTCCTATCATTTTCATGCTCTTATCTTGGACCCCTAGGAAGCTTTGGGCACCACACCAACCTCAACGCACCCAACCAGAGACACCTCCCCCCGTGACTCTAACCGAGCGTAGAGTTATTACAAGACCAGAGAAGACTCCGTAAATGAAAACTAAATTCCAACAGAAACGATTCGGTTTAGGTCTGCCCCCCAAAACTCTTTGGTGGGAACCCGTCTGCCTCTCACCGTGCCGGTCTTCCATACGTCATGTCGGGAGGGACTTTGGGAGGGGTCCTCTTGAACCGACGTTCGTCCTCAATGTTGACATGGAAGTCCTTTATCTTGCGGTACAGGTTCTGCTCGTGGGCCGTGACGTAGCCATCCTTCACCGCTTGGAGGTTGGTGGTCATGTAATCACGGGGTTTCTCCTTCTCCAAAATAATCCTGGGCTTCATGACGTGCCAGTGGCAGATGGCTGGGGAAAGAGTTAAGGAGAGACCGTGGACATCACAAGAAGGCACCTCTCCTTCCCAAACCAGAATTACCAGAATAACAGACTCCGAGGGGACCTTGGAGGTTTCAGAATTACAGAACAACAGACTTGGAAGGGACCTTGAAAGGTCTTCTAGTCCAACCCCACGCCCAAGCAGGAGACCCTACACCATTTCCGACAGATGCCAATCCAGTTTTTTCTTGACAGCCTCCAGGGATGAAGCTCCCACAACTTCTGTTCCAGTGGTGGATTGTTCTCACTGTCAGAAAATTTCTCCTTATTTCCAGGTTGAATCGCTCGTTGGTCAGTTTCCATCCATTATTCCTTGTCTGGCCTTCAGGTGCCTTGGAGAATAGCCTGACCCCCTCCTCTCTGTGGCAAATATTGGAAGGCTGCTATCCTGTCTCCCCTGGTCCTTCTCTTCACTAGACTAGCCATGCCCAGTTCCTGCAACCGTTCCTCGTTTGTTTTAGCCTTCAGTCCCTTGGCCTCCACGTCTCTTAGTCCAACCCACTGCTCAAGCAGGAGACTCTATACCATTCCTGTCCAGTATCTTCTTAAAAACCTCAGGTGATGGAGCTACCACAAGTTTTGAAGGCAAGACGTTCCACTGGTTAATTGTTCTGACTCTTAGGAAATTTCTTCTTAGTTGGATCTCTCCATCTGTTGCTTCTTGTCCTGTCCTCTAGTGCTTTGTGGAACTCCACCTCCTCTTCTCTGTGTCAGCTCCTCAAATATTAGAAGATAACTATCGTGTCACCCCAAGTTCTTCTCTTCGTTAGACTAGACACACCTGGGTCCCCTAAACATGTGTTGGCGAACCTTTTCGGCACCGGGAGCACGCGTGTGCGTGCCAGAAACTGGAAGAGCAGCTGCCCGGTGTGCATGCGCACACCGGGAGGCTGCTCGTCTGGTTTCGGGTGCGCGCATGTGAGTGCGAAGACCAGCTGGCCGGTGCGCATGTGCACACCGGAAACTGGAAGAGCAGCCACCGCATGCGTGCGCAGGGAAGATGATCTTCCAGTTTCCGGCATGCGGATGTGCACCGGGCGGCTGCTCTTTCGGTGTCCTGTGCTGCCGCACCCATGAAGACCAGCTGTTCGGCACGCCGGAACTTGGAAGAGCAACGGGCGACGGCTTGCATGCCCGGAGAGATGGCTCTATGTGCCACTTCTGGCACGTGTGCCATAGGTTCGCCATCATGGCCCTAAACCAGGGGTGAAATCCAGCAGGTTCTGACAGGTTCTGGAGAACCGATAGCGGAAATTTTGAGTACTTCCGAGAACTGGCAAATACCACATCTGGCTGGCCCCAGAGTGGGGAGGGAATGGGGATTTTGCAATATCCTTCCCCCAGGAGTGGGGAGGGAATGGAGATTTTGCAGTATCCTTCCCCTGGAGTGGGGAGGGAATGGGGATTTTGCAATATCCTTCCCCCAGGAGTGGGGAGGGAATGGGGATTTTGCAGTATCCTTCCCCTGGAGTGGGGAGGGAATGGGGATTTTGCAATATCCTTCCCCCAGGAGTGGGGAGGGAATGGGGATTTTGCAATATCCTTCCCCCAGGAGTGGGGAGAGAATGGGGATTTTGCAGTATCCTTCCCCTGGAGTGGGGAGGGAATGGAAATTTTGCAGTATCCTTCCCCTGCCACACCTATCAAGCCACACCCACAGAACCAGTAGGTAAAAATTTTGAATTTCACCCCTGCGCCTAAAACATTCATCGTAGGATCCATCCAATCCCCTAAGCATCTTTGTAATCCTGACTAGGTGGCGCAGAGGCTAAGACACTGAGCTTGTCGATCAGAAAGGTCGGCAGTTCGAATACCTAGTATAGGTCTCCTGCGTGAGCAGGGGGTTGGGCTAGATGACCTCCAAGGTCCCTTCTGACTCTGTTACTGTTGCTCTTCTCCGCCCTCTTTCCAGAGTCTCAACATCTTTTTTTTTTTTTAAATCAAGAGGTAGAAACTTTCTGGAGTTGAAGGTGGGTGAGAAACACCCCCCCAACGCTTCTCCAACTGGCGGCGGCGGAAGGGACTTCTTCTTTCGCATGCAGGGATCTAAACGTGATCAGCGTTATCAATCCGCTTACCTTCAGGAACGCCTCCATCCATGCCGTGTAAGTACAACCCGTAGTTAAAATCATAACCCGGAAGAGTGTAGTTACTTCTACGGGCCTTCCCAAGTTCTGGCTGCAAAGAGAAGCACAAACTCATTACGAGAGTCATCCATCCATGTGTATCTTTGGCAGGGCCCCTAACCTCTATGATTGCACAGGGAGTCCTCGACTTAAGGATCGCAATCGGGATCAGAAATTCCATCGCTAAGCGAAGCAGTTGTTAAGTGAGACCCGCCCAATTTACGACTCCCCCCCCGGGGGGGTTAAGCATATTGATTTGTTTGCAGTTGTTAAGGGAGTGGCTTGTTTGCAGAAAAGGTTTTAATCGACACAAGCTATAGTATAGAACAGAACAGGAACAAAACAGAACAGAGAATAGAATAGAATAGAATAGAATAGAATAGAATAGAATAGAATAGAATAGAATAGAATAGAATAGAATAGAATAATGGGATGGGAGAGGAGAGGAGAGGAGAGGAGAGGGGAGGGGAGGAGAGGGGAGGAGAGGAGAGGAGAGGAGAGGAGAGGAGAGGAGAAGAGAAAAGAGAGAAGAGAAGAGAAGGGGATGAGGATGAGGATGGGAGGGGAGGGGAAGAGAAGAGAAGAGAAAAGAGAAGAAGAGAAGAGAGAACAGGAGGGGAGAAGAAGAGAAAAGAAGAGAAGAGAAGGGAGGGAGGAGAAGGAGAGGAGGGAGGGGAAGAGAAGAGAAGAACAAATCTTATTTCATTCCATTTTTTGACAAAGTGACTAAATTAGTGGATCAGCAAAACGCATAGAGTTTCCTGCCCGCGCAGGGGGGTTGGACTAGAAGACCTCCGAGGTCCCTTCCAACTCTTGTTATTCATCTACAGCCATTCATTTAACAACTGTGGGGGGGAAAGGGTTGTTTCCCTCTGGGGCCCGACTCACTTAACAACCATCTTGCTTAGCAACAGAAACTCCGATCCCAATTGTGGTCGTAAGTCGAAGACTACGCGCCCTCATCGCTTCGCACAACAGGCGCACCGACCCCTGCGCGAAACTTCTTTAAAACTTTGGTTTTCCGTGGCTTAAAAAAGAAAAGAAAAGGGGGATTTGATGATCCCATCGTGTTACACCACGGGGACCCCTTCCTGGCTTTTTAAGCAGCGCCTAATTTGGAACCCACCGAGAGATTTTTCACTCCTATCTGACACACACAGAGTTTTGTGAGTTTGTTTCTTAACAATGGACGACAACCTGTGGGTGGGCTTTGTCTTGAAAACCCGGTGGAAAACTGGAAAAAAAAACATTTGAAGCCTTTTTGCCTTGGAGGGATTTGCAACCTCCTTGGGGGGGGGGGGAGGAGAAGAAGCAGCGAAAGCGATTTTCCCCATTGTGCGTTCGACCCACAACAAGCTTAAGCTTCATGTGGGGATTCCCACCCACTCTGTCAGCCGGCCCAACCTCACTTCTCCATTTCTGACCAAAAGAAACCCGAAACTTTCAAAGTGTAGCTGCTAATCTCTGCTTGGGTTCACCATGGAGACCTCGCTCAAGACAAAAAGGACAATGCTGGGGGTGTCAATGAATCCCACAGACCCCACAAAGCCCCCCACCCCAGGGGACACCTCGGGAAAGAAAGGGAGTTAATTTGAAAACTAAATAAAACCGGGGTCCGTGGTTACTGGCTGTTGTATCGCTTCAAGGTTCATTAAAGCTTTTGGTTCAACTCTGACATTATTTGTCTTGGTCGGGCCAACTTTCTTCTGGTCCAACCATTGATCTTTCCCTGACTTTGCTGCTCGGAGAAACACAGGAGGTTTGTCTCAAGCCACAACTGCTTTTGTTCCGTTTCTTCGACTTCTGGGTTGGATTCTTCCCGGCCTCCTGCTCAAGCAGGGGGTTGGACTAGAGGACCTCTAAGGTCCCTTCCGACGCTGTGATTCTATGTCTGTCTCTCTGCCTAAGTCAAGTTGCAGGGTGGTTTTTTTCCCTCTTCTCCCTAGACATAAAAATCTAAATCACAATTTGGAGTGGGGGGTGGAAACCCCAAATCCTGATCAAATTACACCCTCTTCTCTTTTGTTTTTGCTTTTAATTCCGCCGTAAAAACCGATGGCATATCCCATCCTGCACTGATTCAACATAGGATTTTCCGTTTCCTGGGTAGAAACGGCGTTTTTCCTGCCCTCCACGGCTGTCCTCAAGAGCGGATAACTTCATTAAACGTCATTAAATCTCATTAAGATGTTATTTCACCCGCCTTATTTCCCACCTCAATGTTCTAATTAAAACCAACTCCGTCTATTTTTCCAAGATGCCCTGCCCAGTTTTTCTCTCTTTCTCTCTCTCTTTCTCTCTTTCTTCCTTCCTTCCTTCCTCTTTCTCTTTCTCTCTTTCTCTTTCTCTTTCTCTTTCTCTTTCTTTCTCTCTTTCTCTCCCTCTTTCTTTTCCTTCCTTCCTTCCTTCCTTCCTTCCTTTTTCTCTTTCTCTTTCTCTTTCTCTTTCTCTTTCTCTTGCTCTCTTTCTCTTTCTCTCTCTCTCCCTCTTTCTTTTCCTTCCTTCCTTCCTTCCTTCCTTCCTTCCTTCCTTCCTTCCTTCCTTCCTTCCTTCCTTCCTTCCTCTCATGAAGCAAGAAATATGCTAAGTGAGGTTCCCCCCCTCGTTTTACGACCTTTCTTACCACCGTTGTTAAGTGAATTCCCGCCGTTGTTAAATTAGTCACAGGGTCCTTGACAGAAGGTCGCCAAAGGTGATCACGCGACCCCTCCCCCGCGACACTGCTGCGACCGTCATGAATGCGAGTCAGTTGCCGAGCATCCCAATTCTAATCACATGACCACGGGGAACGGCCATAAACGTGAAAACGGTTCATAACGTCTTGTGTCTTTTTCTGTGCCGTTATAACTTTGAACGGTCACTAAATGAACGGTCGTAAGTCAGGGACGACTGGAGGAGACAAAATGCAAACTTCCAGGAAAGCACGTGGTTTTTAGGAAAGATTTTGAGAATTTTTTTGAATCTTTTGGGCTTGTTTTGCTCTGATTCTTTTAAAGGGCCTAGCTTAAAGGACTCCTGCTTGAGCGAGGGGGGTTGGACTAGATGACCTACAAGGTCCCTTCCAACTCTAACAATAATCTAATCTAATCTAATACCTTCCTAAGACAAATGCAGCATTTATGATCACTCCTTCCTCCTTAAGTGTTTGGTTTCACTTAAAAGGAGGCATCCTCCCGGCCCCATGCCTTAAAACCCCTCATCATCCCCCCTCCACCCCATTACAAGGACCGTTCCCTGATTTATGGGTCCTGGTGAGCAGAGCACTTCCAGAGATCTCCTGCTCTCCTCCAACCCCCTCCCTCCTTCCGACATATCCCCCCCACCCCAACCAAACCACAGCTTGATCTCCGGCTTCTCATTTGCATTTACATGATCTCGCTGTGCGGCTTAAGAGACGGAGAGATTTATTTGCTACTTAGCGTGATGTTTGATTACATTCAGGGAAGGCGGGTTGACAACAATGCGCCGGGAGGTGGGGGGGGATACGGATGGGCCCCGTTCGGTTGAGCGGGCCCTAGGGGGGCCAGGAATGCCACCTATTCCCCAAAGCACCTGAAGGCCAGACAAGGAACAATGGATGGAAACTGATCAAGGAGAGAGATTCAACCTGGAAACAAGGAGAAATTTCCTGACAGCGAGATCCATCAACCGATGGAACAGAAGTCGCCTTCGGAAGTTGTGGGAGCTTTCAAGAAGAGACTGGACTGACATCTGTCAGAAATGGTGTAGGGTCTCCTGCTCGGGCGGGGAGTTGGACTAGATGACCTCTAAGGTCCCTTCCAGCTCTATTCTGATTGATTGATTCAACCGAGAAATAAGGAGGAATTTTCTGACAGCGAGAACCATCAACCGATGGAACAGAAGTCGCCTTCGGAAGTTGTGGGCGCTTCAACGCTGGAAGCTTTCAAGAAGAGACTGGACTGCCATCTGTCAGAAATGGTGTTTGAGCAGGGGGTTGGACTAGATGACCTGCAAGGTCCCTTCCAACTCTTGTTAATCTGTTAAAAAAAAAAGCAACCATCCGCTCTGTCTTAGGAAGGTATTAGATCAAGTTTTGGGGGTATTTGCAGAAGGGACGACAGCTTTGGGGGAAAGTTTATAGAGGAAGCTTGCTTCTGAGTCCTCTTCAATGCCTTTTTGCAAGGAAGGGAGGGCACATTTAGAGATCTTTATCAAGGTAGAAAAAAAGACGTTGAGACTCTGGAAAGAGTGCAGAGAAGAGCAACAAAGATGATTAGGGGACTGGAGGCTAAAACATAGGAAGAACGGTTGCAGGAACTGGGTATGTCTAGTTTCATGAAAAGAAGGACTAAGGGAGACATGATAGCAATTTGACTTCCAAAATGCCAAATGTGGAACCATCTGCCATCTTGAAATTGTTCAAAATTTCTGCTTAAACAGGTCTACTTTGAAGAAGGTGATGGCTCAGTGCTTGAGGCACCAGGCTAGAGCGGGACAGCGGGAGTACAAGTCCCACTTTAGGCATGAAAGCCAGCTAGGTGATTTTAGGCCAAACGCCAGGAGACCGTGAGTTCTAGTTTTGCCTTAGGCACGAAAGCCGGCTGGGTGACTTTGAGCCAATCACCAGGAGGATTTAGTTCCACCTTAGGCACAGAAATTGACAGGTTGATTTTGGGTCAATCCCCAGGAGGCTGGGAGTTCCAGTTCTGCCCTGGCCATGAAAGCCATCTGTCTGAGTGACTTTGGGCCAGTCAGTCTCTCTCAATCCAACCCACCTCACAGGGTTGTTGTTCTGGGGAAAAGAGGAGGAGGAGGGAGTATGCCTTGAGTTGTTTGTAAAAACAATGAAGGTAGGATACAGATAAGTAAGTAAAGAAAGAAGAGGAGAGAAGATGATAGATAGATAGATAGATAGATAGATAGATAGATAGATAGATAGATAGATGGATGGATGGATGGATGGATGGATGGATGGATGGATGGATGGATGGATGGATGGATGGATGGATGGATGGATGGATGGATGGATGGATGATGATAGAATAGATAGATAGATAGATAGATAGATAGATAGATAGATAGATAGATAGATAGATAGATAGATAGATAGATGATAGATGGTAGGTAGGTAGGTAGATAGTAGGTAAGTAGACATGGTAGATTAGATAGATAGATAGATAGATAGATAGATAGATAGATAGATAGATAGATAGATAGATAGATAGATAGATAGATAGATAGATGGTAGGTAGGTAGGTAGGTAGGTAGGTAGATAGTAGGTAGGTAGACATGGTAGATAGATAGATAGATAGATAGATAGATAGATAGATAGATAGATAGATAGATAGATAGATAGATAGATAGATAGATAGATAGATAGATAGATAGATAGATATGTGATAGATGATAGATGATAGATAGATAGATAGATAGATAGATAGATAGATAGATAGATAGATAGATAGATAGATAGATAGATAGATAGATAGATATGTGATAGATGATAGATAGATAGATAGATAGATAGATAGATAGATAGATAGATAGATAGATAGATAGATATGTGATAGATGATAGATAGATAGATAGATAGATAGATAGATAGATAGATAGATAGATGGATGGATGGATGGATGGATGGATGGATGGATGGATGGATGGATGGATGGATGGATGGATGGATGGATGGATGGATGGTAGGTAGGTAGGTAGACATGGTAGACAGGTAGATAGATGGATGGATGGATGGATGGATGGATGGATGGATGGATGGATGGATGGATGGATGGATAAACAATTGTATGGGGGGATGCTATAAGCAAGTGTCTTTCCTTGAAGAGAATAACAAAAGAGAGAGAGAGAGAGAAAGAGAGAGAGAGAGAGAGAGAGAGAGAGAGAGAGAGAGAGAGAGAGAGAGAGAGAGAGGGAGGAAGGAAGGAAGGAAGAAAGAAAGAAAGAAAGAAAGAAAGAAAGAAAGAAAGAAAGAAAGAAAGAAAGAAAGAAAGAAAGAAAGAAAGAAAGAAAGAAAGAAAGAAAGGAATTCCAAAGGGCTTTGGGGGGGGGGAACCTATTCCAGGGAAAAATGCTTGCATTTATCCTCACCCTCACCAACTCTTAGAAGACAAGACAACCACACCGTCTGCCTGGTGTCTATTGGCGCTCACCCAGCCCGAGTCAGCCTCTGGAAGCCTGAAGTGAGGCTTTGGAAAAAGGGCTGGTGGGGAATCCAGGCTGTGATTATTGAAGCGGGTGGGGGAGAGAGAGAGGGAGAGGAGGGAAAAAAAAAAGAACAGCAGGGTTTTCTAATGAATGACAAGCTACCGAGTGGAAATTTAATTTGGTCTAATTAAGCAGCCTTGGTGAGGATTTGTCTGCCGATGAGAAGAACGGCAAAGAGATTTAAATGCAAATGAACAGGGAGGATTTTGGGCGCAAGCACTTTTTTTTTAAAAAAAGTGCTTAAGTGTGTGTCTGTGTGTGTGTGTGAGTGTGTAGGAAAGAGAGAAAGAGAGAGACAAACAGCTATGGGTCAGCTTTCTAACAAGCTTGTTGGGAGATATCGTGTTTCACGTTCTCACCTTTGAGCCTAGCAGAAAAATAGTTGGGTTGTTCATAGCTTGTGGTTGAAAACTTAGAACCTTTCCCTGGACAATGACACAGATTGGTGCCTTCTTCCCCATGGTTCGACAAGGATTGTTTACAGATTAACAGAGTTGGAAGGGACCTTGCAGGTCATCTAGTCCAACCCCCTGCCCAAGCAGGAGACCCTACATCTGCCTCTACCTAGGATCGAACTCACAACCTCCTGAATGTGAGGCAAGAGCTCCACCTTTGGGCCACAGCAGCTGGGTTCTCACTGAGCTGGGGTTGTTTTCTTGCGGACGTTTCATGACCCAGCTAGGTAACATCATCAGTGCTAGTGAGTGTGACGTGCTCCCTGTTTTATATATTGTAGTTCTGCACTTGTTTGTTTTCTTGCGGACGTTTCAAGACCTGTCTAGGTAACATCATCAGTGCTAGTGAGTGTGACGTGCTCCCTGTTTATATACTGTAGCTCTCAACTTGTTTGTTTTCTTGCAGTCGTTTCATGACCCAACTAGGTAACATCATCAGTGCTAGTGAGTGTGAGCACAGTGATGTGCTCCCTGTTTTATATACTGTAGGTCTGAACTTGGTTGCTTTCTTGCAGACGTTTCATGACCCAGCTAGGCAGCAACATCAATGCTAGAAGGCAGTGGGGTTTGTGGAGAGGAGATGGAGGAGGAGGAGGAGGATTGTGGGGTCCTTGGTGGTCTCTGAGCTGGGTTGTTTTCATGTAGATGTTTCCTGATCCAACTAGGTAACATCAACAGTGCTAGAAGGGAGTGAGATTTGTGGAGAGGAGGAGGAGGAGGAGGAGGAGGAGGAGGAGGAGGAGGAGGAGGAGGAGGAGGAGGAAGACAACGACAACGACTTTGGAGTTCTAGAAGGGACTGTATATACACAGAGCGAATCCTACTCCCCTCTACCACTGATGATGTTACCTAGTTTGGTCATGAAACGTCTGCAGGAAAACCACGAAGCACAGAAAACAACGACCCCACTACTCAACCATCTCTATGTGTGCGAGGAAACTTAATTTATTTTTTTACTAGTTTAGGCAGAAGGCCACCTACTTGTAAAGAAAGGAAGGGCTGGTCTTCTGAAAATCAATATGTTCCTTTTGGCCTGGTTCATGGGCCTTTCCCCAGAGTAACTTCGGATCCTGGACAGCATAGTTTGCTACCCTCATAACTCCGTGAAGGAGTCACCATCTCCATCACACTGTATCACACACACACACACACCGATTCTCACAGGAAATCAAATATAATCCTATTTAAGAAGCTTTAAATAATTTTGAGCTGACATGCCGGTTTCTTCAAATGCAGCTTAAAATGCGTTTGGCTTGCAATCCCTTTACAACAACAGAAGATATAAGCCCCCCCCCCCATACAACCTGATTTTAAAAAAAAAAAATCAATTGGAGAAAGGAGGTGGGGGGGAAAAGAGATTGGTAGAAATGTCCCCTGCTCTTTACATTCACAACAACAACAACAACAACTTCCCCCAAGCTTGGCATGTTGTGAGAATGCAGCTGGGACTTTAAAAAAAAAGTCTTTATCATCATCATCATCATTTATTTTATTTTATTTTATTTATGTTTGTCAAGTACGTGTTGGTAATATACATAGATGGGTTTATATACATAAGATGGGTACTGATAAGAGGGAACATTAGGACAGGGACGGTAGGCACGCTGGTGCATTTATGAATGCCCCTTTGATCATCATCATCATCATCATCATTATCATGCTTCATCCTTTCATCTAAGGGGACTTCAGCTTTGGATCCACCATTATTCACTCATTCCATGGGAGGGCTTTGTGCAAGGTGAACTGAGAAGGAATGATGATGAGATAAAAGTGATCTGTTGGCTGTTAATACAGCACATGATCCCATAAAATATAGAACCGAAGAGCGGGAAGGGACCTTGGAGGTCTTCTAGTCCAACCCTGTGCTCAAGCAGGAGAACCTCTACCATTCCAGACTAGTAGAGTAGAGTAGAGTAGAGTAGAGTAGAGTAGAGTAGAGTAGAGTAGAGTAGAGTAGAGTAGAGTAGAGTAGAGTAGAGTAGAGTAGAGTATATAGAATAGAATGGAATGGAATGGAATGGAATGGAATGGAATGGAATGGAATGGAATAGAATAGAATAGAATAGAATAGAATAGAATAGAATAGAATAGAATAGAATAGAATAGAAGAGTTGGAAGGGACCTTGGAGGTCTTCTAGTCCAACCCCCTGCCTAGGCAGGAAAACCTACACCACTTCAGACAAATGGTTATCCAACATCTTCTTAAAAACTTCCAGTGTTGGAGCATTCACAACTTCTGGAGGCAAGTCGTTCCACGGATTAATTGTTCTCCCTGTCAGGAAATTTCTCCTTAGTTCTAAGTTGCTTCTCTCCTTGTTTAGTTTCCACCCGTTGCTTCTTGTTCTACCCTCAGGTGCTTTGGAGAATAGCTTGACTCCCTCTTCTTTGTGGCAACCCCTGAGATATTGGAACACTGCTATCATGTCTCCCCTGGTCCTTCTTTTCATTAAACTAGACATACCCAGTTGCTGCAACCGTTCTTCGTATGTTTTAGCCTCCAGTCTAAATGGATGTCCAGTTCTCTTCTTGAAAACCTCCAGTGATGGGAGCACCCACAACTTCCAGAAGAAAGCAGTTCCATTGAAAGAAAAATTCAATGTTTGTTGGTTAGTTAGGGAAGGGTCTGGTTTTCTAAGATATTCTTATTTCTTTGTGGGCCAGCCTGCTCCTTCTTGCAATTCCAATTCCTTTGCTGAAATGCACCAGAGAGCCCCATTTCCTGGAAGGGTGGAAAATCTTCTCTCCCTCCGTGAAGACTTGTTCAGCTGGTCGAGTATTCCCCTTCATTAAGCCAGCATCTCAGACTGTAAACCTTCTTAATTTCCAACGTCGCCACTATTTATTTAAATGCTAACTCACATTATGAAGTGATAATCCGCCAGCGCAAGAGATAACTTATGAAGCATTTAAATTAAGAGAAGCAGTTAATTGGTAGCATGTGTCTGGTAAGCCTCACTAACACCAGAAAACTAAAATAAGGCAGGAAAAATGGAAGGTGGAGAGAGATTTATTTCGCTCCCCCCCACACCCTTTTTTTGGGGGGGGGGTTTCCCTAATGGACGTGCCCGTGTGTCCGTCTTGGTTCCCGGGATCCGATGCTTGCTTTTGGGCTACCGAACCTGAAGTCTGAATTTCCAATTTTCTGGGTTCGTGTAATTTTCTGGGTTCGACAAGCCACATCAACGGGGAAGCCAGAGATTCACTTAACAACCGGGTTACTAAACTTAACCCCGGCAGTGATTCGCTTAACAACTGCGGTTAACTGGAACAACCCGTCTCGCTTAGCGACATAGATTTCGGGCCCCGTCGCGGCCGTAAGTCGGGGACTACCTGCATGTATGCCTCCTTTCTCTCTCCCTGCTGCCTTTTGTAAACCTTTTGTGCTTCTGCTGTGCTTTCCACAGCCTTTCCTGAGCTTAGCCAGGGTCTCCCCTTGTTCCCTTGCTTTGATCTATGAGTTTTCGGCAGAAATGGGGTTTATAAATCACCGTAATGTGCCCACAGGAAAGACAGTGCTTAGTGTTAGGAGACATACATCGGGGCTACTAACAGCCTCAGCCCCTTCCTGGACCAGCAGGGGGTTTGGTGACAGGTTACAGATAGGATCTGAGGCTGTGTGTGTGTGTGTGTGTGTTTAAGGTCTGGCTGTGCCCCCGCCGGGGCTGAGGCCAGAGGGAGCCGCTCAGGGTACCCTCTGTCATATTTCAACGGGGTCTCAGTTTGCAAGACAAGCTGGCAAAAACAGCTGGTGGAGGGCGAGGATCCCGGAATGTTGAGGGGGGGGCACGGAAGTAAAAGCCGGTGGCAATTAATGGGCCGGGTTAGGGGGAGAGGGTCTTGGGAGAAATGGGGAGCAACATTTCTCTTCCGTTGAGGGAGGTTTGAGCAAACGAGAAGAAGGAAATGAATTAATTGGCTTCTTCTTTTAATGCCTCCTCCACCTCCATCATCCATATTGGCTGCTGCTTCTTCTTCTTCTTCTTCTTCTTCTTCTTCTTCTTCTTCTTCTTCTTCTTCTTCTTCTTCTTCTTCTTCTTCTTCTTCTTCTTCTTCTTCTTCTCCTCCTCCTCCTCCTCCTCCTCCTCCTCCTCCTTCTCCTTCTCCTCCTCCTCCTCTTCCATCACTATTTTCTCCCTCTCCTCCTCCCCCACCATCTGTACTGCATTCTTCTTCTCCTTCTCTTCCTCCATCACCACTTTTTCCTCTTCCTTCTCCTTGTGCTCCTCCTTCATAACCACCGTTGTCTTCTTCTTCTTCTTCTTCTTCTTCTTCTTCTTCTTCTTCTTCTTCTTCTTCTTCTTCTTCTTCTTCTTCTTCTTCTTCTTCTTCTTCCCCTTCCCCTTCCCCCCCTCCTCCTCCACTTTTTCTTCCTTTTCTCCTCCTCCTTCCTCTTCTTTCTCTTTGTCTTCGTCTTCCTCTGCTTCTCAACCTCCTCCTCCTCCTTTCTTCTCCTCCTTTCTTCTTCTCCTCCTCCTCCTCCTCCTCCTCCTCCTTTCTCCTGCTCCCTGCGACCTTTCCAGCCAGCTCCTGACAAACAAAGTCAATGGGGGAAGCTGGTTTTGCTTACCGACTATACGATTCACTTAACAACTGAAGTAATATGCATAACAACTTTGGATCCCAAAAAAAGGTCCTATAAAATCAGGTGCAAGGCTTGCTTAGCAATGGTTCCAATTCTGGTCAGAAGTCGAGAACTCCTTCGATACACGAGCTTCAAGTCTTCCAGGTGTATATACCTTGATGAGTTGGGGGCAGAAGAGACCCCAGGTTTCTGTTCCGATCCCCTTAAGGAGGAAAAGGAAGAAAAGAAACTGCTTCACGTTAAATGCAGAGAAATATTTCCTTGCGTTGAAACCATTTCCCCCGTTGCAAAACAAGCATGGAAAACATCGTAGCTTCCCCTGTGGTTCAATTTATTGCTTCCCCAGTCATTAAATGCTAAAACAATAATGCAAAAATCTACGGCGGTGCTTTAAGGATGCTATTTTGCATGTGGCTGGCCTTCCCTGCCTGCATTTAAACTCGGGGAGCTGAAGTACCTCCCGTTTTCCCCACCGGCAAGACCGCGTGGGTGAATTATGGCTGATTTTTTTACATTTAATACACTGCGCCGCCCTGGCATAATCCTATTAAGAAGTTGATTTTACCCAGTAATTACAGGTAAAGTCCAGCCTAACCTCTGGAGCTGATGGTGGGGAGGGCTGCTGCCTATGAAAACCAGGCTGGCTGCGGAGAAATGCGTCTTTCGGCAGATGCTGCGGGTTCAAAGGCTGAGCGGCGAGCTTCAACGTTGTACTCGGGTCAAGGGTCTGCTAGCTACAAAGCCTTAGCACACCCCCTCTATAAGTTACTCAGATTTTCAATCTGCAGTTGTGTAGAAAAGTGCAGAGATCGCCATGAAGGAGTAGTAGAAAACTGGCTATCTATGTATTTATTTATTTATTTTGTGAGATTTATATACCGCCTCACAGTGCAAGCACTCTCTAAGCGGTTTACACCGTTAAGCAATGTATATATTTTATATTGCCCCCAACAATCTGGGTCCTCATTTTACCTACCTCGGAAGGATGGAAGGCTGAGTCGACCTTGAGCCTGGTGAGATTTGAACCGCTGACCTGCGGATCAGTGTCAGCTTAGTGCAGGAAAGGGTGAGAAAGAAACTCACGATCGCCCTACCTTGATTCTCTTAGGCATAAGAGGGTGAAGAAGGCATCCCTCTCAGGCTTTCAAAATTCTAATATCCTTTAATGATATTTTCTATGTCTCTTTTCCAACTTCTGCAGAAGTTTTCATCTTTTCTCTAAACCAGGGGTCGGCAACCCGCAGCTCTGGAGCCGCATGTGGCTCTTTCATCCCTCTGCTGCAGCTCCCTGTCGCTCAAAATATGTGTCACAGCCGCCAATGTGCGACACCCGCCGGCACGCGATTTATTGAGCTTTTCGATTCCCCGGTAGGTTTTGTGACTCCCGATGTTTTCTTTTCTGTGGGAAGCTGATTCAGATGGCTCTTGGAGTGTTTAAGGTTGCTGACCCCTGTTCTAAAAGTTCTTTCTTGCCTTTTTCTTGTCGCTTGCCATTTTATTTTTTTATTTTTATTTTTATTTAGGATTCTTGTATGCCGCCCAACTCCCTGGGGACTCAGGGCGGCGTACAACATTTGAAGATGTTGCCATCCTACTCCAATTCCAAGAGATTTTGGATAGCAAGGAGGGATATTGTGAGGTGTGGAAACACTGACACAGAAAAATAACAACAACAACAACAACAACAACAACAACAACAACAACAACAACAACAACTTTAGTCCCATAGATTATCCCCACTCTTCTGGCCTTCCGCAAAGCCGTAAAGACATGGCTCTTCCGGCAGGCGGGGTGAAGAAAATCGGATTCCTCCTGGATGAATGGTTTTTGTTGCTTTTTAAAAAAAAATATGTTGTGTTTTTTATTTGTTATTTTTTTAAACTGTTTTTTATATATCGTACCGTTCTTATTCATGCTGTACGCCGCCCTGAGTCCTGCGGGATTGGGCGGCCTATAAGAACTTTTAATTCAATTCAATTAAAATAAGTCATATCTCAAGAAAGTCGGAATAGACTCCTGTGCTCCGGGAAATTCCGCGTCGTGTTTCGAACACAAGGCACGTTTTTATAAAAGTAGGAAACCCAGCACTGACTTGACAGAAGGGGGGGGACCAGCTACTTTGAAAATGATGAATTCCCCCACCTCCCTCTCAGTTGTTCCTTTTAATCACCCCCTCCTCAAAATTTTGGAAAGAGCCCTAGGGAGAAAAAAAAGGGACGCGACCGCACCAGAAAAGGGTGGAAAAACTCTCACCATTAAAGAGAGCAGCTGTTGACATAAAATATAATTAATCGGTTACAATAAACCCCCCCCTCCTTTTTTTTTTAATGTAGCCATATGCTGATTTGACGTCTGGGGTGTTTCAACTCATCCTGGCTATTAATTCCTTTAAAAAAAAAATTTCCTTCTTAAAGGCGGTGTGGCCCTCTTTCCCAACTCTGAAAAAAATCTGTTTTATTGCCTTGCTTGTTTAATTGGGGGGTGGAAGGGGAAGTAGGGAGGGTGTATGACATCCCCCCACAACACCGATTGCCTTGTCTTCTTTCGTTGTCCCCCTCAATTGCTTCCTGGGAGTTTTAAGTGATATCCGACAAAACCAATTAAGGACGAGGTTCGTTGGCGAGAGAAGCAGCTACTGTACACCTCTCTTAATGGTGTTTTAATTTCCCTCCAGCAAGTCAATATTAGCCGAAAGCCAGCCTGCCACAAAGAACATGATTAAACCAGGCGAGTTGCGGTAATAAAACAAACAGTCCTTAACACAAAGAGATTTCCTTTATACAAGTCATCCTGGTGCCTTTTTTTTCCCTTCTTCTTTCCTTTCCCCCACCCCTCCAGGGAGTTTGGGATGCTTTCTTGCTATCTCAATTAGGGGAGCTAAATCGGGGGTCCCTAAAACAGGACTCCGTCTCACCCCAAACTGTTAACAAGTTCCGTGTCTCATTTTCCAAGCCTGCGTCCCCAAGGCGCTCAGAAATTTTGAAATGCATCTCTTCCCCGGTCTTAGAAAATTATCTGGGTATCTTCCACAGAATTATAATTTTTTTGTAATGGAAATTGGCCAAATAATGTTCGTTGTTTAGGCAAAATGTTGGAAGGTTCAAGTATGTTAGGTGTACATTTCCCCAGTGTGGATAAATGATGATGACAATAATGGTGATCTTTCTTCTTCTAACTAATTCTAACTAATTAGAAATCTTTCTTCTTCTCACTAATTCTAACTAATTAGAAATCTTTCTTCTTCTCACTAATTCTAACTAATTAGAAATCTTTCTTCTTCTAACTAATTCTAACTAATTAGAAATCTTTCTTCTTCTCACTAATTCTAACTAATTAGAAATCTTTCTTCTTCTCACTAATTCTAACTAATTAGAAATCTTTCTTCTTCTCACTAATTCTAACTAATTAGAAATCTTTCTTCTTCTCACTAATTCTAACTAATTAGAAATCTTTCTTCTTCTAACTAATTCTAACTAATTAGTTAGAATTAGTTAGAAGTAAGTAACTAACTAATAAACTAACAACTAATTCCCACAACACTGTCAAATGATTTACTAAGACTATATTACTATTATTCTTCTCTTCCTTACTAGTATCTATCTCTTTCCATTTATGACTATAACAATGTTGCTTGCATCTTTCAATTTATATTGTTTTTACTTGTTTCCTAGTACGATTCGATAGATTAGTAACCTTGACTATCACTAAGTGTTGTATCTTTTTATTCTTGATGAATGTATTTTATTCTCCTTATGTACACTGAGAGCATATACACCAAAGACAAATTCCTTGTGTGTCCAATCACACTTGGCCAATAAAGAATAAAGTCTTCTTCTTCTTCTTCTTCTTCTTCTTCTTCTTCTTCTTCTTCTTCTTCTTCTTCTTCTTCTTCTTCTTCTTCTTCTTCTTCTTCTTCTTCTTCTTCTTCTTCTTCTTCTTCTTCTTCTTCTTCTTCTTCTTCTTCTTTTTCTTCTTCTTCTTCCTCCTCCTCCTCCTCCTCCTTCTTTCTTTCTTTCTTTCTTTCTTTTCCTCCTCCACCCCTCCCTCCCTTCCTTCCTTCCTTCCTCCTTCCCTTCCTTCCTTCCTTCCTTCCTTCCTTCCTTCCTTCCTTCCTTCCTTCCTTCCTTCCTTCCTTCCTTCCTTCTCCATCTTCTTTTACAATGAAATCTGGTATGTATTGATTTTGGATATTGCACAGAAGTCAATGAAGATAAAGAAATTCACGTTATGTTGCTTTTAAGACCAATCCATGTCTTTAGTTAGAACGGATGCATTTTACAAAGATCGCATTTCCAACGCAGAAGTTGAGTTCACACAATTCCCTGCGTGTGGATTCCAGTTTCGTGTGAATTTGCCAGCCATGGGCTTTATATCCTGGCTCAGAAAATCACCCTTATAAGGATAGGCCCTGGAAAACTTTGAAAACTATTACCAAAGGGTAATTTCTAATGGACAAAAGAAAGGAAGGTTTGAATAATTCACTGGAGCATTACAGCATTATTTACTTGATTTAATTTATGAAAATTATGGATCCCCAACTCCAGTGGGCTGATGCAAATTTGAATAAAATAGGTCAGAAGATGCAATCCTTCCCCAGGTTCCAATTTTTTTTAATTAGTTTATCAAAATACCAAGAAAAACACAGAGTAGGGGAGGAAAACGGGAAGGGGAAAATGTGTTGAGTAGAAAGGGAAAAAGGAAAAGCATTGACTTCTAACTCTTTTTAGCCCAATAGAATAAGATAACAACATACAGCCTCAACTTTTTTCTTTTACATAATAATATACACGCAAATTCGCGACTTACAGCGGTTCATTTAGTGACTTTCAAAGTTGTAACGGCACTGAAGTGACTTATGACTGCTTTTCACACTTACGGCCATTACAGTCATAGAATAGAATGGAATGGAATGGAATAGAATAGAATAGAATAGAATAGAATAGAATAGAATAGAATAGAATGGAATGGAATGGAATGGAATAGAATAGAATAGAATAGAATAGAATAGAATAGAATAGAATAGAATAGAATAGAATAGAATAGAATAGAATAGAATAGAATAGAATAGAATAGGAATATAGAATAGAATAGAATAGAATAGAATAGAATAGAATAGAATAGAATAGAATAGAATAGAATAGAATAGAATAGGAATATAGAATAGAATAGAATAGAATAGAATAGAATAGAATAGAATAGAATAGGAATAGGAATATAGAATAGAATAGAATAGAATAGAATAGAATAGAATAGGAATAGGAATATAGAATAGAATAGAGTAGAGTAGAGTAGAGTAGAGTAGAATAGAATAGAATAGAATAGAATAGAATAGAATAGAATAGAATAGAATAGAATAGAATAGAATAGAATAGAATAGAATAGAATTCTTTATTGGCCAAGTGTGATTGGACACACAAGGAATTTGTCTTTGGTGCATATGCTCTCAGTGTACATAAAAGAAAAGATACGTTTGTCAAGAATCATGAGGTACAACACTTAAGGATTATCATAGGGTACAAATAAGCAATCAGGAAACAATATTAATATAAGTTACAGTCATACAGTCATAAGTGGGAGGAGATGGGTGATAGGAACAATGAGAAGACTAATAGTAATGCAGCCTAGTGAATAGTTTGACAGTGGTGAGGGAATTATTTGTTTAGCAGAGTGATGGCGTTCAGGAAAAAACTGTTCTTGTGTCTAGTTGTCTTGGTGTGCAGTGCCCTAAAGCGTGGTTTTGAGGATAGGAGTTGAAAAAATTTATGTCCAAGATGCGAGGGGTCAGTAAATATTTTCACGGCCCTCTTTTTGACTTGTGCAGTATACAGGTCCTCAATGGAAGGCAGGTTGGTAGCAATTGTTTTTTCTGCAGTTCTGATTATCCTCTGAAGTCCGTGTCTCTCTTGTTGGGTTGCAGAACCGAACCAGACAGTTATAGAGGTGCAGATGACAGACTCAATAATTCCTCTTGTAGAACTGTATCAGCAGCTCCTTGGGCAGTTTGAGCTTCCTGAGTTGGCGCAGAAAGAACATTCTTTGTTGAGCTTTTTTGATGACCTTTTTTATGTTAGGTGACCATTTTAGGTCTTGAGATATGATAGAACCTAGAAATTTGAAGGTCTCTACTGTTGATACTGTGTTGTCTAGTATTGTAAGAGGTGGTAGTATAGGAGGTTTTCTCCTAAAATCCACCACCATTTCTACGGTTTTGAGTGTGTTCAGTTCCGGATTGTTCCGGTCGCACCACGAGGCTAGTTGTTCAACCTCCCGTCTGTATGCGGATTCATCGTTATCTCGAATGAGACCAATCACTGTTGTATCATCTGCAAACTTCAGTAGTTTAACAGATGGATCACAGCCATGTGATCAAAATTCAGACACTTGGCAGCTGACTCATATTTATGACGGTCACAATATCCTGCGGTCACGTTTCGTGACCGTCTGATGAGCAAAGTCAACGGGGAAGCCGAATTCACTTAACAACCGTGTTCCTCACCTAACGACCTGCGTGATTCACTTATAACAACGGTGGCAAGGAAGGTCGTCAAATGGGTTGAAACTCGCTGAGCCACCGTCCCGCTTAGTGACGGAACTTTCGGGCTCAATTGTGGCTGTACGTCGAGGACTACGGCGAGCCGGGCCTACTCCATCCTATCATCATTTATTATGGCATGTGAGTGACTTCTTTGCCTATTAAAATTGCTGATCGAAGACCGTTAGCTGTTTATCGGCTCCAAATTACATTTTTGCTCTCCCCCCCCGGGAGGGTCCGTCCAGCTGAATAGAAAACACACAAACTGCACCCAACGCACGCAACCCACAAGTTGTCGACAATCCAGTTAGCAGCGAGCCGAGATTTCCCAAATACAAATTGCGCTTCCTACATTTCCCACCGGTATCACGCTTCTTTGTTCTGCTAAGAAAAATTAACCTCAATCTTGGCTCCAGGTCCCTGCATTGATTATCATAGTCATTTAAATACTGTAATCTCATTTTTTGACATCAGGGGGAAGAGATCGAAAAGGGGTAGACGACAGCGATGAATTAGAAAGATAATCAGGAGGGAGCGAAGGACGGAAAGGAAAAGAGGAGAGAGAGAGAGAGAGAGAGAGAGAGAGAGAGAGAGAGAGAGAGAGAGAGAGAGAAGGAGGGAGAGAGAGAGGGGTGGAGGGAGAGAAAGAGAAGGAGAGAGGGAGGGAGAAAGAAGGAGAGAGAGAGAGAAGGAGGGAGAGAGAGAGAAGGAGGGAGAAAGAAGGGAGAGAGAGAGAAGGAGGGAGAGAGAGAGAAGGGAGGGAGAGAGAGAGAAGGAGAGGGGGAGGGAGAGAAAGAGAGAAGGAGAGAGGGAAGGAGGGAGAAAGAAGGAGGGAGAGAGAGAGAGAGAGAGAGAGAGAGAGAGAGAGAGAGAGAGAGAGAGAGAGAGAGAGAGAGAGAGAGAGAGAGAGAGAGAGAGCAAAGGGTGGAATGAGGAGGGGGGCAAAAGAGAAAGGGGAGGAAAAAAAACACCCCAGAATAAATTAACTCACAAAAAAGGAAAAACCAGGGAAACCTATTTCAAGATCTTTCCACTTGATTGCAAAAGTTGATGAAGTTTAAATGAAGCAGAATTAGGCTGAGCGACGTCCCAAATTGACTGGGGGCCGTGCGAAGAATGCAGCCTTCAATCCTCTCTCTTCTTTTCTCTCTCTCTCTCTCTCTCTCTCTCTCTCTTTTTTCCAGAGGTGGCGGGCCGAAAAGCCTAAATGGTATAATCTCCAATCTAACCTCGAGAATGACAAGAACGAATAATGACAGGAGGAGCCAGG
>JALIGW010000026.1:2572741-2659094 GCA_023053685.1 Diadophis punctatus similis | reverse complement strand
GACAGAGAGAGAGAGAGAGACAGAGAGAGAGACAGAGAGAGAGAGAGAGACAGAGAGAGAGAGAGAGACAGAGAGAGACAGAGAGAGAGAGACAGACAGACAGACAGAGAGAGCGAGAGCGAGATAGACAGAGAGAGAGACAGAGATGGAGCCTGGGCCGTCCGTCAGCCCTCAGATGGAGAGTCAACAGCCACCAGGTCTGGAGGTAGCTGATGAGGAAGAGGAGGAACAGCTGGGTCCAGTGCCTGACGCACAGAAGGCAGAGGAGAGGAGAGCAGTGGAAATCTATGGGCCGGTCCTTGGGACGGAAGAGCCACCGCTGCTAGCGAAGCCCCACCCTAGCTCTGGGGATAAAAGGCAGGGGGCGGAGATGAATAGGTGTGGCAGACAACTATTCATCTTCCGGATGGATGGACTTGTTAGCCTGCGGTGAGAGAGAAAATTTTTGCCGGAGCTTCTAATAAAAGAATCTTTGAGTTAACTTCAGAGGGTTGGTCGTATTTGGGGAGCTGGGTCATTCCAATGACTGAATATCTATCTGCTCGAGGGTCCCTTTGGGGGTTTCCTAAACACCCCCTCTCTTTTTTTGGGATGCACCATATGTTGCAAATCCATTTGCCAGCAATGGAGAATCTACCATGAGCCAAAAAATAAAATAAGAGTTTTCATCTCCTGTAGAAACCAACGTTCTTCAAACACACCGAAGTAGCAGCAGCAGCCGCCGCCACAAAAAAGGCCAAGTAGATTTATATATTATTTTCCTCTCTAAAAAAATAAAAGTTTCCTGTCTCCTGCTTCCCATCGTTTGTTAAGGAACCGGGTAGAAACTCAGTCATCGGCCTGACTTGGTTCTCCGGTCTCTTCATCGCTGCTGTCTTCTGAGATTAACAGCTCGTCTTCCAACATGTCTCGGAAAATGTCGTTGAACCGGAAGGACTTTTTGCAGCTCTTTTCCTTCTGCGTGGTCCTCTGTCTTAGGGCCAGCCTCTCCAAGGATTCCTTGAAGACGGGCAGCGTCTCTTCAAACAGGTAGTCGATAATTTCTAAGGGAAGGAAAGGACATTTTGGTCAACGGCGTGGAGGATCTCCAAGGAAGGATGAGGTAGCAGGGGTGAAATGCTACCGGTTCGGCCTGGTGCGGGCGTACCGGTAGTGGCTGCTGGTGGTGGTTCGGAGAACCGGTAGCGACGGAAGCGCAAGGCTCCGCCCACCCACCCGGACATTGCCATTTTCTTTTTTTTAACCCTCTGCGCACGCACAAAAGCGTTCTGCGCATGTGCAGAGGGTGAAAAAGTACACGTGCGAGTGGATTGCGGACAAAAAAAGTGCACGCGCGAGCGAGCAGAGTGAGCTTGCACGCACGAAACGTGCACTTCCGAACCGGTAGGGAAGGTAAGTAGATTTCACCGCTGATGAGGAGTCTGGAAAGAGGACCACCTGGGACCTGTATGGGAGAACTATCTTGGAAGACAGCGAGGAGACACTGCCTTGAAAATGGTCAGATAAGAGACTGCTAAGCCCACAGCTGTATAACGGACAGAGAAAAGAGGAATAGAAAAATTCTCAGGCTGTAAAAAGACGACGGTGGGAAAACTGTACTTTCAGACCTGCAAAATTTTGTTAATGCGGCTTATAATAAATGTGGCTTATAATACAGGCAGTCCTTGTTTTACAACAGTTCATTTAGTGACCAAAGCTACAACGGCACTGAAAAAAGCGACTCCTGACCGTTTTTCACGCTTACGACCGTTGCAGCATGCCCACTTTTAGCCACTGAGGGCCTTGAACGTTTGCACAGATATACGTGTGCAAAGCATCCCACAAGCACAACTGCCAGCCGGCAGAAGTCGGAAAAGAGGACATTTCTGTTCACCCATCAAATTTCTGTCTGCTTTTTTTTTTATTTTATTGCGAGGCCGACAGGAATTAAGGACAGGATCCGAAGAAACTCACCTGGGAAAGACTTCTCATACCAAAAAGGAACATGTAATGTCTTGAGTTTGTAATATCTGTTTCTGACGTAATCTGGAGGAGCGTTTCTGGAAGGAGAGAATGAGAACGGCCGAAAAAAAGTCACAAGGCGACCAGCTATTGCTATTGCTATTGCTAATGCGGGACTAGAACTCACTGTCTCCTGGTGATTGGCCCAAAATCACCCAGCCAACTTTCATGCTTAATTTGAGACTAGAACTCACTGTCTCCTGGTGATTGGCCCAAAGTCACCCAGCCAAGTTTCATGCTTGAGACTAGAACTCACCGTCTCCTGGTACTTGGCCCAACGTCACTCAGCCAGCTTTCATGCCTAACACAGGACTAGAACTCACTGTCTCCTGGTGATTGCTCAACATCACGCAGACAACTTTCATGCCTACGGCAAGATTACAACTCACCATCTCCTGGTGATTGGGCCAAAGACAGCCAGCCATTTCTCATGCCTAAGGCAGGACTAGAACTCCCAGTCTCCAGGTTTCTAGCCTGGTGCCTTAACCACCAGTCCAAACTGGGCATTTTGGTGACATACTCATCAGCTGCGTGCTTGTAAGTCCCTTGTAAGAGGTGTTGCCCTGCCTGCGGTCCCTACACATAGAGTAGTCACTCCTGCTCTAGATACAACAAAATTGCACTAATCCTCTAAGTTACAGCTTACACCCGACTATTACTATACCTTCTATAACAGTGATGGCGAACCTATGGCACGTGTGCCACAGGTGGCATGCGGAGCCATATCTGAGGGCACAATTGCTGTTCTCAGGTCAGTCCAACGCACAGGTAGTCCTCAACTTACAACAATTCATTTAGTGACCGTTTTTCAGCGGCATTGAAAAAAATTGTGACTTAAGGATCGTTTTTCCAGAGTTGCGAGCTTTGCAGCCTCCTCGTGATCACGGGATCAAAATCCAGGCGCTTAGCAACTGGTTCATACTTATGACGGTCGCTGCGTCATAAGCGATCCCCCTTTTGCGACCATCTGACAAGCAAAGTCAACAGGGAAGCCGGATTCACTTAACAACCGGGTTAACTAACTGATCAACTGCAGTGGCCCGCTTAACAACGGTGGCAAGAAAGGTCATAAAATGGGGGGGGGGGAACTCACTGGAGAAATGTCTCACTCAGCAACGGAAATTTTGGGCTCAATTGTGGCCATAAGTCGAGGACTACCTGTGGTCTCTCTTCGCATGGGGCTAAATTTGGTCATACGGTCTGCAAAATCTTATCAACAATCCACTACCAATTGTCAAATGTTCTCTTTTATTTTATTTTATTTTATTCAATTTTATCTAGGCTTATACCGGTTCCTTGAGACTTATTCTAGCTATTTACCCAATAACGTCAGCGATGCGCTCCCAGTCTATTTCATTGGTGTCTGCAACGTTCAATTCATACAATCTGAAATTCGCAAAATAAGTCTTTATTAAAACTTAAAACTTAAAAGGGTTATCCAAGACGGAATGGCTATCCGTCCATCTCCTACTTTATCTTCCATTAACGTTATCGCAAGCATTTAACTGTGTATCTCCAATCGTCGTCTATTTAAACCATTTAACTATGACAACTATTTAAATAGGAGCCAGCCGTGTGCAGCAGCTGTCAAAAAAGCCAACACAGTTCTAGGCTGCATTAACAGAGGGATAGAATCAAGATCATGCGAAGTGTTAATACCACTTTATAATGCCTTGGTAAGGCCACACTTGGAATACTGCATTCAGTTTTAGTCACCACGATGTTAAAAAAGATGTTGAGACTCTAGAAAGAGTGCAGAGAAGAGCAACAAAGATGATTAGGGGACTGGATGGGTAAAACATATGAAGAACGGTTGCAGGAACTGGGTATGTCTAGTTTAATGAAAAGAAGGAACAGGGGAGACATGATTGCAGCCTTCCAATATCTCAGGGGTTGCCACAAAGAAGAGGGAGTCAAGCTATTCTCCAAAGCACCTGAGGGCAGAACAAGAAGCAATGGGTGGAAACTAAACAAGGAGAGAAACAACTTAGAACTAAGGAGAAATTTCCTGACAGCGAGAACAATTAATCTGTGGAACGACTTGCCTCCAGAAGTTGTGAATGCTCCAATACTGGAAGTTTTTAAGAAGATGTTGGATAACTATTTGTCTGAAGTGGTGTAAGGTTTCCTGCCTAAGCAGGGGGTTGGACTAGAAGACCTCCAAGGTCCCTTCCAACTCTGTTATTCTATTCTATTCTATTCCTAGGCATCCATACGCCCTTGCTTGAAAACACAACATTTGCTTTAAGTAAAAATATCAAGAAATACAGCACTAACTCTTTTCGCACCTTTCAATGAGGTTGATCTTAAACTTCACGTTGCTCACTCCGCAAAAGCGCGATTTCCCCAACGTTTTCTTCGTTAGGATCGACGTCCTTTAAAAAAAGGAAGAAAATGCGAGTTATCACAAGCAGTAGTAAGCACAACGGATCAGGGCCAGACACGAAGCTCCAGTTAAACCTGATTTACTACTCACGTCTATACACGGGAATCTAACCAACTGACGGTCCACACTAAATCGGCGCTGGATAAGAATGAACAGAATTCAAGAGTTAAACCGCTTGTGGCAACGTAACGATGCCGGGCTGCTTCCTCTCTTGACTCCGCCTCCAGTTTCTGCCTGCCTTTCTTCTACGACCTATTTCCTCTATGCAAAATCTAGAGGGGCCCTGCCAGGAGAGGATGTCAGTGCCCTTCAATAAAATTTGCTACAAAGGTGTGTTGGAAGAAATGTCCATCTGGGTTCAGTTCCAAGTGGGAAGAAAGACACTGGAAACATGGAGGCTGCTTGGAAAGATGTTTTAATGGTGGACAGGACCACATGGTTCTGAGGTCCTGGGCAAAAAAAAGGGGGCATGGGTGGGAGAGAGAGAGAGAGAGATTTATACCCTCTCTTGGGCCCCACCTTGGAGCTTCCTGTTCCTGTGTAAGAAATGTATTCTGATTGGTTGTCAGACCCCCATGGGGCCATGCAGGGGTAACTTTGTAGTATCTTGAGTCCCAAGCTTGGTTGAATCTTGCTGGGTGATGATGCAATGAAGGGGCTTTGAGCAATTCCTATTATGGCTGAGGGCTAATCCTACCTTTGTTGGCTCTTGGGTGAGGGTATTTGCTTATGAATAGAGCTATCTATCTCTTTAAGTGCTGACATCTGCTGTGGGCTATTGAGGAGGGTGGGAGCTATTAAGAGCGAGTCTGCTTCCTGCCTTTAAAAAAAACATGTTTCTCCATTTCTCATCCAGGGAGGTATAATATTCTGCCTTCTTAATATTTCCTAGAATATTTCATTTTTCTAGGAGAGGGGTGGGTGCTAACTTCCTACAGGTGCTAGCAGCAGACTCCCTCCCGATTCTGGGACCTGGCCGTCCACCTTGTCGAAAGGTGTTCTCCACGCACACTAGAAAGGAAACGAGAGACACAGCCTCCCTTCCACTATCCCTGCTCGGTGCCTGGTACCCCGTCTCCTCCCGCGAAACCTCACCATTTCCTTTTACACTGTCGCCAGCTACGGGTTTCCACCTGGGCTGCCACTTTCACCCAGCCGATGTTCTTGTAGAGGTTCTCTCGCAGGAGGACGAGCGCTCCCTTGGCGTCCCGGTCCTCCAAGGCCAAATCCAGGCCTTTCACTTTCGTCTTCAGGATATCCCTGAGCGTTTCGAGGAGTCTAGAAGTCTCTTCTTTCGTCCAAGGGCCAAGGTTGTAATCTGTTGCGCGTATTTGGACACACATACACACAAGAAAGCAAAAGACAGAGACAGAGGAGGATTGTCAGGATAAGATTGGGGAACTCGACTTGGGAACAGTTTTTTTTTTAAGTGTTCTTTTATTTTTTCTCCAGTTTCCATATAAACATCAATACATATACCTTAAAAACATATCAATAACATACTTATACATTTTAATCCAATAAATCAGAATTCAATATCCTAATTTTGCACCTATTCTTTGCTGTTATTTATCAGTCTGTTTTTCTTCTTTTCTTTGCACGCCCCTATACTATACCTATACTATACCTATACTCCGCCAGCTGCATTGGTTGCCCATCGGTCTCCGGGTCCAATTCAAGGTGTTGATCACCATCTTTAAAGCCCTTCATGGCTTAGGACCAGGTTATCTCCGGGACCGCATTCTGCCTCATACTTCCCTTCGACCGGTTAGGGCCCACAGAGTTGGCCTCCTCCAGGTCCCGTCGGCCAAGCAATGCCGGCTGGCGGGCCCTAGGGGGAGAGCCTTCTCTGTGGCCGGCCCCATGCTCTGGAACCAACTACCCCCAGAGACCCGAACCATCCCCACTCTGCTGGCCTTCCGAAAAGCTGTCAAGACATGGCTTTTCCTGCACGCTGGGGGTAGAGCCTAAACCACTCAAGCTCACCCCAAGTATGTATGGTTATTGAATGGGTATTGGATGATTTTAAATATTGTGTTTTTTAATTTTTATATATCTCGTTTTAATGTGTTATTTATAAATTGGTGTCCTGTATTTTTTTTTCTGTTGTACGCCGCCCTGAGTCCTTCGGGAGTTGGGCGGCATATAAGAACACCACAATAAATAAATAAATAAATAAATAAATAAATAAATAAATAAATAAATAAATAAATAAATAAATAAATAAATAAATAAATAAATAAATAAATAAATAAATAAATAAATAAATAAATAAATAAATAAATGCCAGTGGCCAAGCCTCCGAATTTTGATCACGTGGCTACACATGGTTGTGAAAAACGCTCGTAAGTCGCTTTTTTCCAGTGTTGTTGAAACTTTGAATAGCCACTAAATGAATCATTGTAAACCGAGGATTCCCCGTGCAGAGAATTTGGAGTTCAGAAGAGGGGTTGGAGGAAAGGGAGGGGAGTGGGAAAAAAAAAAGAGATATCAACCTACCCTGTACCATCTGCGCATATTTCAAGGAGATTGAGTGACTGCTTCGGTTCATAAGCTCCGACATTTTTTTCCATTTATTCCCATACATGGCGTGATACTTAAATATCTTTTTCTCTTCTTTCTTTGTATACCTAAAAAAAAAACGTTAGGAGAATTAAAGCCATTGCTCTGCCTTGAGACGACCTTGGCTTTAAAAAGAAAAAAAATATTAATAAAGGAGAATGTTTGTAGCTCAGAGTTGAAATGAGGGCTCCATGTGCTATCTGAGCTGGATTGTTTCCTTGCGGACGTTTCATGACCCAACTAGGTAACATCACCAGTGCTAGAAAGGAGTGGGGTTTGGGAAGAGGAGGAGGGGAAGAGGAGGAGGGGAGGAGGGGGAGGGGGGGAGGAAGAGGAGATTGTGGGGTCCTTGGTGCTCCCTGAGCTTGCTTGTTTTCTTGTAGACATTTCATGACCCTACTAGGTAACATCACCAGTGCTTGAAGGGAGTGGGGTTTGGGAGGAGGAGGAGGAGGGGAAGAGGAAGAGGGGAGGAGGGGGAGGAGAGGAGGGGGAGGGAGAGGAGGAAGAAGAGGAGATTGTGGGGTCCTTGGTGCTCTCTGAGCTTGCTTGTTTTCTTGCAGACATTTCATTACCCAACTAGGTAACATTATCAGTGCTAGTAGGGAGTGCAGTTTCTCGTCAGTTTATATTCTGGTGTCTTTCCCTGTCTGTGTGGGTTGGGGCGGTCTTAGAGATTCTTCGGTTGGGCTGTTTACTGATGGCTCTTTGGCCATTTCTTGAGTGGGATCTTCCTTACTTGCCTGTTGGCCTGATGTTAATCTTGAAGTTAATCTATACTCATCTGGATGCCGATTGCTGGTGGACGGGTGCTGGAGTCTTTTTGTAAGTGTGTAAAGCAGTCACATCCCCCTTTTCAGTGCCGTTGTAACTTTGAAACGGTCACTAAAAGAATGGCTCTAAGTCGAGGGCTATCTGCAATTGTTCTCAGTGTCAGGAAATGTCTCCTTAGCTCTAGGTTGGCTCTCTCTTTCTACGTCCGACAGAAAATTTGACTTCCGCTAAAGAACAAAGATTATTATTTTTTCCTCCTTACCGTCCGTTATAATTCTGAGGATCAAACATTTTCCGGGCTCGATAATAAACTAGCCTCCAGGGACGAGCAATACCTTGAGCTGTGGACAAAATGACGGGAAGTGTTAGAACTAGTACAAATGACCTGAACGAAGCAAGCAAACAAGACACAGGATTACCGTATTTTTCGGAGTATAAGACGCACCTTAGTTTTTGGGGAAGAAAATAGGGGAAAATAATCTGCCTATCAGGTATTCATCTGGCTAGCATCCTTAGTCTGGTCAGCTTCAGCACATTATTTTATCCCCTGGTTAGGACTTAAAAAAACCTTCTGCGGAGAGAGTAACAATGAAAGAGCCTGCAAGCCAGTAAGAGCTGGGAAGATAGTTAGCACCTGGTTAGGGCTAAAAAAAAACTTATTCGGAGCAGCTTCAGCACATTATTTTATCCCCTGGTTAGGACTTAAAAAAACCTTCTTCTGAGAGAGTAACAATGAAAGAGCATGCAAGCCAGTAAGAGTTGGGAAGATAGTTAGCACCTGGTTAGGGCTAAAAAAAAACTTATTCGGAGCAGCTTCAGCACATTATTTTATCCCCTGGTTAGGACTTAAAAAAACCTTCTTCTGAGAGAGTAACAATGAAAGAGCATGCAAGCCAGTAAGAGTTGGGAAGATAGTTAGCACCTGGTTAGGGCTAAAAAAAAACTTATTCGGAGCAGCTTCAGCACATTATTTTATCCCCTGGTTAGGACTTAAAAAAACCTTCTTCTGAGAGAGTAACAATGAAAGAGCATGCAAGCCAGTAAGAGCTGGGAAGATAGTTAGCACCTGGTTAGGGCTAGAAAAAAACTTATTCGGAGCAAGTAGAGCAATAAAAAAAACCCTGCAAAGACTTAGGGCTGGAAAAACATTCTTTGGAGAGAGTAACAATTTTAGTTTTACGAACTTTAACAACTGCAGGGATTTCCTTAACGACTGTGGCAAGAAAGGGGGAAAAAAAACACCCTCACTTAACAGCTGTCTCGCTTAGTAACAGAAATGTTGGCCTCGACTGTGGTCGCAAGTCGAGGACTACCTGTGATACGAAGGGGCACATCTTGGATGAGCGTTCCGGAAGAACTACCGGAAGAAAGTCGGCAAAAACTCACCGATTCTTTCACAAAACGAATATCGGCATTTTAGCCTCTTGATTTCGGCTTCTTCCTCTGGAAACCGGTAGGCGAACAGGAGTTTTTCAGCTGTTTCAATCCCGCTTTCTTCCAAAAACGCCTCGATGTTTTCTGTTAATAAGTCGTTTTCCGCTTGGGAGAACACGCCGAACCTCACAGCCACGCCTGCAAGACAGCAAGATGGAAATTGGAGAATGAAATAATGTCCGATAGAAAAGTTATAGGCTAGTTTTATAATCGGCCAGCCCTCTTTTCTTTTTTTTTTAAAAAAATTCTCTTAGAGGTAGTTTTCGACTTACAACAGTTCGTTCAGTGACCGTTCAAAGTCAGAGCCTTGCCAACGGACTCATATTTATGACGGCCGCAGTGTCCCTGTGTGTGTGTGTGTGTGTGTGTGTGTGTGTGTGTGTGTGTGTGTGTGTGTGTGTGTGGCACATGATCGGTTTTTGCAACCTTCTGACGGGCCAAGTTGGTGGGGAAACTAGGTTCACTAAACCACCACGTTATCATTTAACGACCGCAGTGATTCACTTAACGACTGTGGCACAAAAGGTCGTAAAATGGGGCAAAACTCCCTTAGCAAATGTCTCACTCAGCAACGTAAGTTTTGATTTCCATTCTGGCCGTTAAGTCGAGGACTACCTGCATTATTATAATAAGACCTAAGTAATAGATTCTATTGTTTTGGTACAGTTTGGGATGCATGCAATCTTGCCTAGAGACTATTTACACTCTAATGTTTAAAATTTTAAAGACCGGGGGGGGGGGGGGGGGGGGGGGAGATTCAATTCAGTGTTAATTATGACCTGACATTGCCAATGTTAACAAGTGTTCAGTTGATTTAAATTGTCCAGAGAGCTATCAGGTCCTTCACATGCAAAGTCTGCTAAATCAAGAGTCTGTTAAATCAGAATTTCCCAGTTGTCACATTTTACAGAACGCAGTTCCTATTTCTCCTCTTCTCTTATTCAGTCTCCCTCCTCCCTTTCCTAACCGGGTTACTTTTACTGTTGCATTCACAACGGTAACGGTTCACCTTTTTTCTTCAGCTCCTTAAACCGAGATAGATCTCGTGTGGCCAGCTGCCTGATTGCAGAATCTGACATAGTTTTCGCCCGAGGGATGAATTCCTCTAGTTCTTTTCTGGCATTCTCCAGTTGTTCCTTATCCAGAGAATACACATCCTCTACTTCTTCCTCTTCTTCCTCTACAGAACATGTTTCGGATGGGGGCTGCTTGCGTGAAGATCGAAGTCTCCTACCCGTCTGGGATTGATCCAATCTGTTGGGAAATCAAAATTGGGCATTGCTATTTATTTAAAGGCAGCCCAGCTGGCTCATTCCAGGACATTAGCAGCACAGCTGAACTCCACCTTGCCTTGATCCAGGGGTGAAATTCAACAGGTTCTGGAGAACCAGTAGCGGAAACTTTGAGTAGTTCGGAGAACCGGCAAATACCACCTCTGGCTGGCCCCAGAGTGAGGTGGGGATGGAGATTTTGCAATATCCTTCCCCCTGGAGTGGGGAGGGAATGGGGATTTTGCAGTATCCTTCCCCCTGGAGTGGGGAGGGAATGGGGATTTTGCAGTATCCTTCCCCCTGAAGTGGGGAGGGAATGGAGATTTTGCAGTATCCTTCCCCTGGAGTGGGGAGGGAATGGAGATTTTGCAGTATCCTTCCCCCAGGAGTGGGGAGGGAATGGGGATTTTGCAGTATCCTTCCCCCAGGAGTGGGGAGGGAATGGAGATTTTGCAGTATCCTTCCCCCAGGAGTGGGGAAGGAATGGGGATTTTGCAATATCCTTCCCCCTGGAGTGGGGAGGGAATGGAGATTTTGCAGTATCCTTCCCCCAGGAGTGGGGAGGGAATGGGGATTTTGCAGTATCCTTCCCCCAGGAGTGGGGAGGGAATGGGGATTTTGCAGTATCCTTCCCCCAGGAGTGGGGAGGGAATGGGGATTTTGCAATATCCTTCCCCCTGGAGTGGGGAGGGAATGGGGATTTTGCAGTATCCTTCCCCCAGGAGTGGGGAGGAAATGGGGATTTTGCAGTATCCTTCCCCTGGAGTGGGGAGGGAATGGAGATTTTGCAGTATCCTTCCCCTGGAGTGGGGAGGGAATGGAGATTTTGCAGTATCCTTCCCCCAGGAGTGGGGAGGGAATGGGGATTTAATTGTTCTCACAGTCAGGAAATGTCTCCTTAGTTCTAAGTTACTTCTCTCCTTGTTTAGTTTCCACCCATTGCTTCTTGTTCTACCTTCAGGTGGCGGAAACTCCAAAAAGGGCAAACGAAGCCTTCCTCAGAGATATCTTGGGAGCTTCTCCACTGAAAAAAATCCAACCCACTTCACCCCACGACTTCGGCCTAACTTTCTGCTGAGTTCGGAGATCAAGCAGCTCATATTAGCAGAGTCTTTCAGAACCAGAGTCAGTCAGAGTTTGGAAATAAGCAACCGTCAAACCGGTCTCCAGCAGACTATGAGGTCCTCAGCATCAACCCCTCCCCCCCACCCATCTGCAATACAATACAAGCTTAGTACGAGGACTAGAGATAAGGGACAGAGCAAAAACTCCACTCCGCTGTCTTGAACGTGAGTGGCGCAGATGACGATCCGCCACCTTCTTCATCGCACCAGAAACTCCCCAAAGACATCTTTCCAAATCTCAAAAAAGTTCTACCATCTCTTCTAATCTAGATGAGGACAACTAAGAGGTACTAGAAGTGCTTACTTGGCGTTAACCTCCGAGGTGGGCAATTTCGACGGTGATCGAGGTTGCTTCTGTTCATGGCCTCCACCTGATGTTCCTTCCATCTCCAGGTACACCTGAGTAGCATCAGAATCCTCAGCGGTGGGACAACGGCTTCCCTCTTGACCATCCCTTGGGAGAAGGTCCACCTGTGGTCCCTCTGAGAAGGATAAAGGTGAGGAGGCAAAGAGATCCACCTGCGTGTCTATCGTTTGGTCAAGGTCCATCTGGTCTTCTCTCTGTGACCTTGTGCCCTCGGCCTTCTCTTCCGCAGGTCCTTCAGGGATATGGACACCCCCCCTTCGTTTCCTTTTCTTCTTCTTAGGAGATGACCTATTACCATCAACCACACTTCCATTTTCCAAGTCTTCCTTCTGAGGTAGCTTACTGGATTTTTGGGGAGTTGATGGGCTCCAAAACTCATCACCGTCACCCCCATTTTCCAAAGCCTTTTTGCGGGACAGTTTACTGGATTTTTGGGGAGTTGATGAGCTCCAACACTCATCATCAACACCTCTATTTTCCAAAGCCTTTTTGCGGGACAGTTTACTGGAATTTTGGGATGTTGATGAGCTCCAAAACTCATCACCGTCACCCCCATTTTCCAAAGCCTTTTTGCGGGACAGTTTACTGGATTTTTGGGATGTTGATGAGCTCCAAAACTCATCACCGTCACCCCCATTTTCCAAAGCCTTTTTGCGGGACAGTTTACTGGATTTTTGGGGAGTTGATGAGCTCCAACATTCATCACCAACACCTCCATTTTCCAAAGCCTTTTTGTGGGACAATTTACTGGATTTTTGGGGTGTTGATGAGCTCCAACACTCATCACCAACATCGTCACCCCCATTTTCCAAAGCCTTTTTGTGGGACAGTTTCCTGGATTTTTGGGAAGTTGATGAGCTCCAACACTCATCACCAACACCATCACCCCCATTTTCCAAAGCCTTTTTGCGGGACAGTTTACTGGATTTTTTGGGAGTTGATGGGCTCCAACACTCATCGTCACCACCATGTTTAAGTCTGTGTTTCATCTTCGTTTTCTTCTTCTTGGGCACAAAATTGTTTATTTCAGGCTCATCGCTCAGCTGAGTCTCGGGGACGACCCAGAAAGCATCAGAGGTTTCCGAACTGGATTTTTTCTTCTTATGTTTTTTTCTACTAGTCCCAGAGTCTTCTGTATCCTGGGAAGAATAGAATGTCTGATCAGAGGAGACAATTGACGGGCTGATTTCTTCTCGGCTGCGCTTCCGTGACTTTTTGGTCTCCTTTTCACAGCTAGACTCTTGCGTGTCCTCTACCAGGAAAATATCAGCCTCGTTCATCATTCTCTTTAAAAAGCAAGGAGAGAGGTAGGTTAAAACTCACAGACTGTTAAAAAAATAAATTACAAGTAGCCCTTTGGCACTTTGCGATAAATAAGTGGGATTTGGGTTGCAGTTTGGGCCCTCGGCCTCTAAAAGGTTCGCCATCACCGCTATAGTTTATCAAGGTGGGAAAACAGCAGGTTAAGGAAACCATCCTTCCTAGTGTTCAGTTTAAATTCAACACAAAAACCGGTTTGTCGCAGAAGCGAGTGCCTGCGCAGGCTCCTGGATTGGGGCTGAAAGGCGAAAGCAGTATGCTCAGTCCCATAGTTGGGTAGACCAGGTTTCCCTGCTAGAGGGGGGGGGGAGGGAAACACTCCATCCTTCCTAGGCTGAATGCAGTTGGAAACTCTGCTTACATGCCTGTTGGATTAAGCCACTTAATGTAAACAGAAGCAGACAGAAGAGTTTAAATGTTGCAAGCATTGTCCGGGCAAGTTTCCAATTGATATGCAAGAATAAACAAACATCAACACATCAAGAGCTCAAATGTTATCTAAAAGAGTACTTAAGCACCGACCACTCTACTTGGTCACATGATCAATATTCAGAGGCTTAGCAATAGATTCATATTTATGACGGTCCCATTGTCCCAGTGATCCCCTTTTGCGACCTCCTGACAAGCAACGTCAATGTGGGGAAGCCAGATTGACTTCACAACCGTGTTACTAACTTAACAACTGTGGCAAGAAAGGTTATAAAAAACACTTAACTTTCTGACTTAGCAACATAAATTTTGGGCTCAATTGTGGCAATAATTCCAGCACGACTTATACTTCTAAAAATTACACCCCCCCCAAGAGTCACTTAAAATAAGATCGAGATCTGATCATCAATTTGAAAAAAAAATGTTAAAAAATTGCTCGTTGCGCTAAGCCTAACTCGCACAAACTCAATTTTGCAAGGCTGAATTGCAACGGCTGGCTTTGCAACCGTGCGTTGCAACGCTCAGTTTGGATGCAGGCCCCGCCAAATGCTCGGTTGGCAATCATGAATTCACAAGGCTCGATTTGCACTCGTGAATGACAACGATCGATTGGCAACCAGGACTCACGATGCTCGATTTTATTATTCATTTATTTATTTCTTGGTTCTTCTATGCCGCCCTATTCCCGAGGGACTCAGGGCGGCGTACAACATCATGTAAGAACACTAGAAATAGTAACAATTTAAAAACACAATTAAAAGTTAAAAAAGATTAAAACAGTTAAAAAGTATTTGCAATTAGACTTGGAATAACTTCATTGCCACTCGGAATGCACCCCCAATCGGCATACGTTTAAAATGAAATTCCGTTGCATGCAGCTCTCAAAGGGTCTCCCCCTCCAAAGCACAGTACATAAAACCCGACAAAAGAAATAAATGCAAAATTATCCATATACCCACACACGTGCGATTATGAATCACACGCATGTCATTTGCAAATGATGCATACCAAGGCTGGCTCTGCAAATATAAACTGCCCCTTGCAATTGCAAACATTAAACAATGATCATTACTGAGACTTACACGCTGCCGGGGCTTAGGATCGCCCCCCACTCAAATAATAATAATAATAATAATCCTCCCCCAAGAGAGAGTTCAGCAGGCGAAAACTACCGGCTTCTCCCTCCACTGCAAACATGCTTCTTTGCTGGACTTCCGGCCCTTTAAACGGCACTTCCTCCTCCCAGGTGAGGAAGCATAGAGGAGGCAAGGCAAGAGCGTCCCCCCTTGCCTATCTTTCCCCTCTTGATGATAGAAACAGTTTCCGGATATTGGAAGTTGCCCTTTCACGCTTCATGTATGGGGTGGCGGGGGGGCGATTAACCTCTCATGAGCGCCGGCCTCAAAATAGAGGACAGGGTATCCCTTTTCGACTATAGGCCTCGATTTGGGGGGGGAAAGGCTGCTGTAGCCGTCTGTAGGCCTCGGTTTTTTTTTTAAAAGGGCTTGTCTAGACTTTTTCATACATCTATGTGGGTATTTTTTGAACGGCGTTCCCGGAAGTAGGCGTTTTAAACCCCTCCCTCCTCTTCATCTTTCCTAGCTCTACGCCCTTCCCCGCCGATAAAAAAAGCGGGCGTCGCCGGAGCGTTCCTTCCTCAACGTCTCTATGGTGCCGGCGAAGGCGCGGCTAGGGCGGGGCGGCCAATCCCAACGCCTGGGAGGCGGGGCTTGCCGCCGCGGAAGCCATGCGGGAGGCGGGGCCTGCCGCACCGGAAGGAGCGCTGAAGAAGCGGCCGGGGCCGGTCGCCGGCGGGAGAGAAAGGGTGGCGACGACGGCCGAGCCTGCGGGCGGCCCATGGCAGAGGTGTGGGGCCGGCGGCTTCCTAACCGAGGACCCGGAGAGAGAGGTGAGGGGGTTGGGGGGAAACGCCTGAGGGGATGAGGGGACGGGGCTTCCTCGCTTTCCCCCCCACAGTTTAGAAAATGGGGCGCTCCCCCCCTTTTTACCTCAGAAGGGCTGGGGAAAGGCCCTAAACCCCCCTGCCCCATGGAGGTTATTCCACACACGCACCCCAAACCCGGGTTTACCCCCTTCCCACGACGCTGCATTCACGTGTCTTCATAGAGAATTGGGGAGGGGAAGGGAGGGGGACAAGGAAGGGGGGAAAAGACCCCTCAGTTTGGTTTGCCCCCTGCAAGAGGGGGTGCAGGAAGGGTCTGTCTTGGAGTGGAGACCCCCCCTTCCCCCCCTTTGTCCCAGGACTGCCCCCCCCTTGAGTTCCCCTCCTGTTCAGGGCTCCCTTTGCACCCCCAGTGAGGCCAAGCTCTCCCCCCTTTTTTGGGGGGGGGCAGGAAAAGAACAGGGAAATGTTGTTGTTATTATTATTATTATTATTATTATTATTATTATTATTATTATTATTATTATTATTATTATTATTGCCTTTATTGTCATTGCACGTCATGTATACAACGAACTTGGTTTAGCCTCTACTGGTGCAACCCATAGGAAAAAAAAATACAAGACAACATGGATAGTATAGACTAGAGAATAATCCTTATGCAAGTAATTGGGGGGGGGGGGAGAGAAACTAGTCCAAAATAGTGGACCCCATGGAAGTTGTGTTTTTCCCCCCCTTTGCAGGAAAAGAGGAGGAGGAGGAGTTCAAAGGCACGCCAGGGAGTCCCTGAAGTGATGCACACACACACATACACACACATATATACAAACATATAGAGAGAGAGGTGAATCTATTTCCCCCCCCCCCTTGAAAGGAAAGGAAGGGAAAGGGAAAGGAAAGGAAAGGGAGGGGAAAGGGAAGGGAAAGGGGATGGGATGGGATGGGATGGGAAAGAGTTCCTTGAAATCACCCCTGGATCCCATGGAGTTCCAAGTGTTTTTCCCCCTTTTGCAAGGAAGGTATCTCCCTCGTTTCTCTCTCTCCGTCCCTCTCTTTTTCTCCCCCCTTCTCTATCCTTCCTCTCTCTTTCTTTCTGTCTCTCTCCCTCTCTTCTCTCCCTCTCTTCTCTCTCCCTTTCTTCTTTCTGTCTCTCTTTCTCTCCCTCCTCTTTCTCTCTCTCTTCTTCCCCTCTCTCTTCTTTTCTTTCTCTCCTCTCTCCTCTCTCTCCCTTTCCTCTCTCTCTTTCTCCCTCCCTCTCTCTCCCCCCTTCCTTCTCTATCCTTCCTCTCTTTCTTTTTCTGTCTCTCCCTCTCTTCTCTTTCTTTCTCTCCCCCTCTCCCTTTCCTCTCTCTCTCTCTCTTTCTGTCTCTCCTTCTCTCTTCTCTCTTCTCTCTCCCTCTCTGTTTCTGTCTCTCTCCAATTATTAAGGCCAGCTGTGTTCAATCTGAGAAAACATCTGTATAGTACTACCTAAGTATGCTTTCTCATCACCTTGACCTTGTAGAATTGAAAATTTCCTGAGGTGCTGCAGTGTCCCTCTTAGAGCTGAATTTTCCCCTGACAAGTGCTGAAAGGGCAGAGATAAGACCAAAACAAAAAACAAAAAGCCCAAACAAAAACAAAACAAAAAAAAGGTTGCAGTAGTTATTTATTGTTTGGTATTAAGTTGCATTCATAAAATTAAATGCACTCCTGTCTGTATATATCCAGTCTCGTTTATGGAGAAAAACACACTAATCTCTTTCTCTCTCATAAACATACACATGTGTGCACATACTGCCCCCTCTGTCATAGAGGATAAAGAAAACAAATTGGAGATAATATGAATTTATATCTGTACAAGGAAGGAAACGTGAAGGATTCCCAAGAGAGAAACTTACATAACTTTTGATTTGGGCCAGTCATTTTTGCTAGGTTTCTTTTTCACCCAAAAGCCACATCGTACAATAATGATTCTGGAGCTTTTAATTTCAATTAATCCTTAACTTGCGACCACAATCTGAGCCCAAAATCTCTGTTGCTAAGCGAGACTTAGTGAGTTTTGCCCCATTTTACAACCTTTTTTTTTACAACCTTGTTAAATGAATGACTGCAGTTAAAGTGTCAGAATCCAATGACTCTGCCATTCAAAGAGAGAAGGGGGGTCTTGGGTTTGATTTATCAGCATTGATTGGAGCAACTGACGTTTACAACATATACATATATCTGGACGCCAGACATCTGGGAACCTCTTTATCTTAGGATAGGATTTATGAGGGGCAATGTAAGTTAATTTGAGATCTAGATTCCAGAGTACTTTCACACCTTGTGTAGTGATCAAAATTTGCATTCTGCCTAAAGGGAGGGGCAAGTTTAAATGTACTTAAGGTTTAAATGTACTTACTTTGCCTAAGAATAATTAGACCTTGCTTTGAATGAATGGGTTGTTATCACAGCTGCAAATAAACGAATCCTTTTGAACTACCTGGCTCAGAAGTTCGTACTTTGTAAGTGGATGGGGAAGCAATCCTTACATAAAGTTAGTAACAAAGTTGTGAAGTGAATCCAGCTTCCCCATTAACTTTGCTTGTCAGAAGGTCGCAAAAGGGGATCACGTGACCCCCAGGACACTGCAACCGTCATAAATGTGAGTTGCCCAAGTGTCCAAATTTTGATCACGGGACTATGGGCATGCTGCATTGGTTGCAAGTGTGAAAAACAGTCATAAGTCCCTCTTTTCAGTACCGCTGTAACTTCGAGCAGTCACTAAACAGTTCTAAGTTGAGGATTGCCTGTAACAGATGCAAGGACTGGATTTTTCAATCCAAATTGAATATATAATTTGTTTTAGTGTCGGATGTCACAGTTTGTGAATTAGTCTGTGGCTTAGTGACATATGAAAACTCGGTTATTGTGGCTTGTTTAAGAAAGGATTCGGAAAGCAATAAGGTGAAATACATTGCTAATAAAATAAGGCAACTGTCCAGCAACTGCGGTAGATTTTAAAATGGAATTTTGTGCAGCATTTTCTGTCAGTTTGCCAGGAGAGGGGGCAGAAAATAGGTTCTTCTTCCTCTTTTTCTTTGCACTTGAAGGAGACAAGCGCAGACACATTTTCTGAAGTTTCCGGAGAATTAGAAGCCTATAATATGGAAGTACATTTTGATCCCCCAAATAACTTCCATTTCTCCAAATCTTGAATTTTATTCTGAAATTGAGAATCCATTAAGTTGCTGTTTTTAAAGGTAGCTTTCTCCCTCCGCTGTCTCTTGGCACTCAGTTCAGCTCTGTTTGGTTGTCGTTGGATAGCGTGACTTGTCCTCTGTGCTTTCTATAGAACAGACTGAAATAAGGGCAAAAATGTCTGTAGCCGGGAGCAGAAATCTCTCTGTGGTCTGCTTTTCTTCAGTCACAGGAATTTATGTTTGTTCTGGTAATGAATCATTTCCTTGGCATTTCTCACCAGGGTTTGGCCCTGGGTTGGATTATCACCGATTCTCTGTTTTTCTCTCCATGCTCCACTTTTCAGAATAGAATAGAATAGAATAGAATAGAATAGAATAGAATAGAATAGAATAGAATAGAATAGAATAGAATAGAATAGAATAGAATAGAATAGAATGTATGGAATGGAATGGAATGGAATGGAATGGAATGGAATGGAATAGGTGGAATGGAATAGGTGGAATGGAATAAAAATAGAATAGAATATGTGGAATAGAATAGAATAGAATTTTAGAATAGAATGGAATAGGAATAGAATCGAATAGGAATGGAATAGAATAGAATAGAATAGGTGGAATGGAATAAGAATAGAATAGAATAGAATAGAATATGTGGAATGGAATAGAATAGAATAGAATTTTAGAATAGAATGGAATAGGAATAGAATAGAATAGGAATAGAATGGAATAGGAATAGAATAGAATAGAATAGAATAGAATAGAATAGAATAGAATAGAATAGAATAGAATAGAATTCTTTATTGGCCAAGTGTGATTGGACACACAAGGAATTTGTCTTTGGTGCATATGCTCTCAGTGTACATAAAAGAAAAGATACGTTTGTCAAGAATCATGAGGTACAACACTTAATGATTGTCATAGGGTACAAATGAGCAATCAGGAAACAATATTGATATAAATCGTAAGGATACAAGCAACAAGTTATATAAGTGGGAGGAGATGGGTGATAGGAACGATGAGAAGACTAATAATAATAGTAATGCAGACTTAGTGAATAGTTTGACAGTGGTGAGGGAATTATTTGTTTAGCAGAGTGATGGCGTTTGGGGAAAAACTGTTCTTGTGTCCAGTTGTCTTTGTGTGCAGTGCTCTATTGCGTCGTTTTGAGGGTAGGAGTTGAAACAATTTAAATCCAGGATGCGAGGGGTCTGCAAATATTTTCACGGCCCTCTTTTTGACTCGTGCAGTATACAGGTCCTCAATGGAAGGCACGTTGGCAGTAATTGTTTTTTTCTGCAGTCCTTCACGGAATAGAAACCGAAGACTCCCTTAGGGAATTTAATTTTTTTCTCTCCTGGTCAATTATTGAATCAAATGCACACTGGCTATAAATCTTGTCAGCGTTAAGGAAAGTTTCTTTGTCATGGGGCGCCAAATATTGCATCGTTTCAGACTAGCCCGGACTGGTAGTGATTACTGTAATCTCCTACAAGCCACCAATACAAGGGGTTCCTTTGCCACGTGATGGTATGAACTGGAAAAGCGGTGATGTCATATAAACCACAAAGACTTGCTTTATTATTTTGCCTGCACTGTTTTTATGGGCTGGCATCTGGGGAGAGCGACAGCAGGGTTTTTGTGTGTTCTGCACAAATCATGTTTCAAGGTATGGGGGCGTTTGCGTTGACTGCATTGCAACTGTCAAGGGACCATGGGTAGCTTGCAACAGAAGGAAAACATAGTATAAAACAATAAGAACATTAAAACATTCGGCATTAAAACATTAAAATCAACCCAGAACTAGATAAAAAGGCTTAAATGGGGCACAGGTGGCACATCTATAGAGGTGTATAATGGCTGATCTCCCAATGTTAATGTGCCCAATCATAGCTAAATGTTTCAGTGCCATCCAGTAACCAACTTCTCAATGGGGTCCTTGGTGGTCTCTGAGCTTGGTGGTTTTCTTGCAGACATTTCATTACCCAATCTCTTCTCCCACTCCCTTCTAGCACTGATGATGTTCCCTAGCTGGGTAATGAGAAGTCTGCAAGAAAACCACCAAGTTCAGAGAGCATCAAGGAACCCACAGCCCTCCTCCTCCCCTCTGCAAACCCCACTCCCTTCTAGCACTGATGATGTTCCCTAGTTGGGTCATGAAACGTCTGCAAGAAAGCACCCAAGCTCCGAGAGCATCAAGTGCCCCTGTCAGATCCGTGAATCTGCCATTCGTCAGGGGAAGAGGGGAGCCCTATCTGTCCTTTAAGATCTTTTCATCCTCCTTTCCCATCCTGTACCATGTAATTAATTGCTTTATAACCTCTAGCCTGGCGCCTAGAGGCCTGGCATTTTCTCATCTTTCGGGGAATGGATGGGGAGGGAGGCAGAGGTGAAATCTACTTGCCCTGCCCTGTATGTGCTATTTTTCACCCTCTGTGCATGCTCAGAGGGTTAAAAAACAAAAATGGTGGTGTCCAGGCGGATGGGCGGAGAACCGGTAGTTGTCTTGGTGTGCAGTGCTCTATAGCGTTGTTTTGAGGGTAGGAGTTGAGACAATTTAAGTCCAGGGTGCGAGGGGTCAGTAAATATTTTCACAGCCCTCTTTTTGACTCTGTGCAGTATACAGGCCCTCAATGGAAGGCCAGGTTGGCAGCAATTGTTTTTTCTGCAGTCCTTCACGGAATAGAAACCGAAGACTCCCTTAGGGAATTTAATTTTTTTCTCTCCTGGTCAAGCATTTCACCCCTGGAGAGAGGGCCATCTGGACTGCATTGCTCAAGAAACCTGAGCCGTAGTCTTATCTCTTTCCCAAGCACCCTTTACAAAACCATCTTCACACCTGGGGATTGGCTGAATCCACATTCCACTGTGGGGAGAGGATTCTAATTTATTTTATTCAGATTGTATTGCCTTAAGGATTGCAGATCCCGCTTTGCTTTTGCCCAAGTATCACTCCTTTCTCAATTTAAAAAAAAAATTTCCTTTTGAAATGTTAAATGTTTACTTCCTTGATCAAGGGGGAGAGGCCGGGCCTTACAACCGCACAGGTTTGAACCTGTGCGGTTCAAGCTACAACTCTAACTTCCTACCGGAACCATCTCTTTCTCCTCCCTGTAGAATGAGTACATGTTGCTGGTGTACGCCAGGTGGTCCGACCACTGTCAAGCTACTAGCGAATTACGCCTCTGCTGCCCTGTCTCCGAAGGATGTTTCTGCAGCCAACGAAGACCTCTGCTACTGTCTGGAATGTGTGGAGGAGTACCACAAAGCGAGGGATGAAGTCCCATCTTTACACCAGGTAATCTGATCCCGGGCATCAGTTCACTGGGATGTTGGGCTCTGGTCTTTTTCTGGCACACAACTCAGAAATTCCATGTTTCCCTGAAAATAAGACCCTGTCTTATTTTTTTTGAACCCCGAAATAAGCGGCCTAATTTTTGGGGAGGTGTTATTATTTGGGGGGGGCGTGGAGCAAGACGGGGATCCTCTTGCCGTCTTACCTGGTTCCCAGTTCTGCAACCCTAACCAGAGGAAATGTCGGGGACCCGCTGCGCATGCGTTTAAATGCATTTAAAGGGCTTATTTTTTGGGAAACACGGTAGTAGCTTTTTCTTTTTCTTTTCGTTTTTTAAAAAGCATACTTTGAAAAAAAAAAGTTGGGTGTTTTTTTAGTGATCTGATCTTAATCTTGGTACTTAATCTTGTATCTTGGCAAGACTCAGACGGTTGCTTAGTTGCTTTCACTTTGATACTTCCGTTTGTTTATTTATCCTTGGCTTAAAGTTTGGAGTGGATTTTTTTTCTTTTTAAACATTGTGTCCGTTTCAGGTAATACATTTTAAAAAACGTCTATAAAGCCTTTTCCGTTTTTTTCCCACCCCCTCCTCCTTAATCTCTGCCAGAGGGGTGACTTGTATAGAGAAGTTCAATCGCTGGGTGGTTAGATACATATCAAATTGTTTTATAAAAGGCAATAAATAATTGTACTTACGTTATCAAGATGATTACATTGATGAATTTCCAACTGCAGATCCTGTGGGATTGGGAAGTTTCCCGCCTCGTTGGCCACTTTGAGAAGTCCATGCGAGAGGACGATGAAAGCGACCTCTACTTGGTGGAGGAAGACCGAGTCACTCCCTTGACCTCCTGTGACACCGGTCCTAATTTTGAGAAACGTCTCCGGGTGCCCTTGCTGGAAGTCCTCAAGTATCCCTACCTGCTACTTCATGAACACCTCAGTGAGTTTGGAAGGGAAGCTTCTGGCCCAGTCAATGAGCAGAGATCACCACAATCCGCTCCAGCCCAGATTTATCGGGTCCTTGGTGCTCTCTGTGGAGAAGAGGAGGAGGAGGAGGGGGGGAATTGTGGGGTCCTTGGAGCTCTCTGAGCTTGTTCTCCTGTGGACGTTTCGTGACCCAGCTAGGTAACATCATCAGTGGTAGAAGGGAGTGGGGTTTGGGAGGAGGAAGAGGAGATTGTGAGGTGCTCTCTGAGTTTGCTTGTTTTCTTGCAGACGTTTCATGACCCAACTAGGTAACATCACCAGTGCTTGAAGGGAGTGGGGTTTGGGAAGAGGAGAGGGGGAGGGGGGAGGAGGAGGAGGAAAGGAGCAGGAGGAGGGGGAGAGGAGGAGGAGAAGAGGAGAGGAGGAGGAGGGGAGGAGGAGGAGGAGATGATTGTGGGGTCCTTGGTGCCCTCTGAGCTTGGTTGTTTTCTTGCAGACATTTCATGACCCAACTAGGTAACATCACCAGTGCTTGAAGGGAGGGGGGTTTGGGAGGGGGAGGGGGGAGGAGGAGGAAAGGAGCAGGAGGGGAGGAGGAGGAGATGATTGTGGGGTCCTTGGTGCTCTCTGAGCTTGGTTGTTTTCTTGCAGACATTTCATGACCCAACTAGGTAACATCACCAGTGCTAGAAGGGGGAAGGAGGACTGATGCACTGATTATGTTACCAGTCTGCTAGAAAACAATCAAGCTCAGAGGTATTATAATGGAGCCTTGTGAAACAAGACAAGGGATTGGCGAATCTTTAATTATTATTTTTTTCACCAAAGCACTTTAAGGTCAAAAGACACTACCTGTCATTTCCTAGGCATTATTTGTGTACTTTCTCAGACTTGTCCAATTTATACCTTGACAGCTTATATCTATTGTCAAACGCCTCTGCACTTTGGCAGAAGTTTCGTTGTGACTTGGCTCCCCACCCATTTTTTATTTTTGCTGTAGACAGATACGGATAAACAGTTGGAAGGGACCTTGCAGGTCATGTAGTCCAACCCTCTGCCCAAGCAGGAGACCCTACATCTGCCTCTACCTAGGATCGAACTCACAACCTCCTGATTGTGAGGCAAGAGCTCCACCTCTAGGTCACAGCAGACAGAAGAGTTTTACCTAAGTCAGGGGTCTCCAAACTTGGCCACTTTTAAGACTTGTGGACTTCCAACTCCCAGAATTCCTCAACCAGTAAGAATCAAGTTGTCTACGGCTTTTTTTCTTAGCTTCCCAAATCGTTGGATTCGGGGGTTTTCTTTCCTGAATCCAGCGCCAAAGATTGGTCTTTGCACCTGGGCATTTGTGGGTTCCTATTTTTGCCAGCTCCCTACCATTATCTCTCTAGATTTTAAATGAAACTTTTCCAATGTTCCTGCTTTCATAGCATCCCTTCAGCATTCTAATCGCCCTTGGGTTTGTTCACAGCTGGCATGAAAATAGAGCTTGCAGAATTGCCGCAAGTTTCTTCAGCCAAGTAGACAGGAGGTGTGAAATGACAGATAATATTTCCTCTCCCGTTTATCTCACCTTTGTTTCCTCCCTCACCACCACCTTTCAGCGAACCCATCAATTGAAACGCAAACTTTTCAAAACGTATTTGGAGTGGGTGGGGAGCTGAAGAAGGAGTTTTCTGTCTTTTGAAAAAGCAAAGATCTAGGAGCAGGTGACCGCTTAGACCTTGGAAGGCCGAAGATGAATAAAAACCCCCCAATGCTTTATGCCGTAGAAATAGTATCACCCCCCAACCCTGCCTGAATGTGGCCTTGGTCTCCGAAGGATGCATAGCATCTTGTATTAGAATAGAATAGAATAGAATAATGGAATGGAATGGAATAGAATAGGAATATAGAATAGGAATATAGAATAGGAATATAGAATAGAATAGGAATATAGAATAGAATAGGAAAATAGAATCGAATATGAGAATAGAATAGGAATATAGAATAGAATAGGAAAATAGAATAGAATAGAATTGAATAGGAAAATAGAATAGAATAGGAAAATTAGAATAGAATAGAATAGAATAGAACAGGAATATAGAATAGAATAGGAAAATAGAATAGAATAGAATAGAATTAGGAATGGAATGGAAATAGAATAAATAGGAATATAGAATAGAATAGAATAGGAAAATAGAATAGAATAGGAAAATAGAATAGAATAGGAAAATAGAATAGAATAGGAAAATAGAATAGAATAGGAATATAGAATAGAATAGGAAAATAGAATAGAATAGAATTAGGAAAGGAATGGAAATAGAATAAATAGGAATATAGAATCGAATAGAATAGAATAGGAATATAGAATAGAATCGAATCGAATCGAATAGAATAGAATAGAATAGAATAGAATAGAATAGAATAGAATAGAATAGAATAGAATAGAATAGAATTCTTTATTGGCCAAGTGTGATTGGACACACAAGGAATTTGTCTTGGTGCCTATGCTCTCAGTGTACATAAAAGAAAAGATACATTTGTCAAGAATCATGAGGTACAACACTTAATGATTGTCACAGGGTACAAATAAGCAATCAGGAAACAATATTGATATAAATCGTAAGGATACAAGCAGCAAGTTATAAGTGGGAGGAGATGGGTGATAGGAACAGTGAGTTCCTATTTTTGTGGCATGGCTGGCTGACTTTGTGGTTTCCTCTCTCGCTTGCAGGCGAGCTGTGCGTAGATGCTCTTTGCAAAATGGAGGAAACGAACTACTCCTACCAAGTAGTTGGCAAACATCCCGGAATCTATTTACTCATGGTGCACCCCAATGAAACGGTGAGTCGCTCTGGTTTATTTCCTTTCTCTCTGCTGACGTTTGTCGTCTCCAGAGCTAATTTCTTTGCATTTCTGCAGCAAACGCAGTGAGCCTGGTACCCAGCAAGATCTTAGTGTGGTAAACCTCTTCCTCCTCCCTATTTAAATATTTGAATCTGCAAGGTTGATGGGTGTGTTTTGTTTTGTTTTTTGACCCCTCGAACCAATTTGGATCCATAGGCCAACGGCAAATCTTGGTTTGTAAACCTGGCTTCCTTGGGAGTAACAGAGCTTAGAATTCAAGTTTCTGGCATTAACAGTAAACGTTTAAAGAGGGAGCATTATTTTTTGCTGGTTGCTCTTGTAGAAAGAGAGGAAAAGAACGTCGATCCTTGCTTGCAGTGGGCTACAATTTTAATTGAATTTTTAAATTTTAAGGCCCTTATTGATGAACAGAATAACATAATAGCAGAGTTGGCAGGGACCTCGGATGTGTTTTTTATGCTGCATTTTATTCAGTGTCAAATAAACCGCCCAGAGTCACCTTATCAGACCCATTTGATTAATAAATAAAATAAATTTGGGCGCACACGTACTGCTTGACTTAAAACCCATTCCTTCAATGACCGTCCGGTTACGACGGAGCCAAAAAGAGTGACTTAAAATCAGACCTTGCACTTAAAACATCCATTGCAGCATCCCAAAGTCACGTGATTGGAATTCAGTTGCTTGGCAACTGGCATGCATTTATGACAGTTGCAGCCATCCCGGGGTCTCATGATCTCCATATGTATGTATGTGTGTATGTAAGTAATCCAAAGGGGGGGGGGTGCTTCAAATCGCTAGATTCGCCGGTGGGCCATCCTGACCGCAAGGAACCTGGGCAAAGTCGACCGCGATGATTATTACGACATCCAAGAAGTGCTGATCTGTTTGTTCAAAGTGGTAGAACTGGGCCTCTTCGAAAACCCGGATATCTACAGCTCATCGGGGTTTGAGAAAACCAGACTGGTCCTGTTGCCCCCCCATCTGTACGACACCGGCAATTACAAGAACTATTGGCTTGGTAAGGAGAGAGAATGGCAAGGTTATTATGAGAATTTGGCTTTAGCCTTCTTTCTTTTCTTTTCTTTTCTTTTCTTCCTCCCTCCCTCCCTTCTTCCTTCCTGTCACGATGTGAATATTGCCAGTTGAGCACCTCTGCAATATTTCTAGGTTTATTGTATTTTCTAATCAAGTAGACGTGATATGTATTACTGCGCATGTGTGCATTCCAGGAGTCTCCTCCTTTCCTTCTTCTCCTGTGAGCCTCGCCCGAGGCAGACGTGTTTTCTTAGCTGAGACAATGTAGCTTAATAACATTTATATTCTTTTGTTAATTAGAATTGAATCTCGGTTTTATTTTCTAAGTAAGAATGACTTCAAGGAAGCAAGATCCTATATCGCCTCGATAGGAATAATTTCCTATCCGTCACTTCCTCTTTTCCCTCCCTCCTTCCCTCCCTCCTTTCCTCCTTCCTTCCTTCCTTCCTTCCTTCCTTCCTTCCTTCCTTCCTTCCTTCCTTCCTTCCTTCCTTCCTTCCTTCCTTCCTTTCTTTCTTTCTTTCTTTCTTTCTTTCTTTCTTTCTTTCTTCTCCTCCCTCCCTCCCTCCCTTCCTCTTTCTTCCTTCCTCCCTCCTTTCCTCCCCCCTCCCTTCCTTCCAACCTTCCTTCTTTTTATTTTCTCTTCCCCCCTCCCCCTCCCTTCCCAAGGTCCCTTCCAGCTCTATTCTGATTAAGTTTGATTGTAAGGAAGAAGCCTGTGGCTTGCCAAACCTTGCGTGAAACGGCCAGTTAACGTCTGATTTCGGGCGATTTTCATGCAGGTCTCTGTATGCTGCTCTCGGTACTAGAAGAACAAGCCATGGATTCATTGCTGCTTGGGCCAGACAAGCAGAATTTCATGCAGTCCATCATGAACATCATGAAGAAGCAGACAGACGGTAATCCAAGAGTGAACTTTGGAGGAAGAAGGGGTTATTCCTTTATGCTGAGTTTAATAATTTAATAAATAATAATTTAATAACATAGCGTGTAGTCCTCGATGTAGGACCGCACCTGAGCCTGGAATTACAGTTGTAAGTCATGCCAGTTTTTAAGCAGGTCATCGTCACATCTCCAACCTGATTTTCCGACATTTTTGCGGCGGTCATTAAAGGAGTCACTACAGTTAAATGAACACATTGGTTGCAACGGGCGGGGTTTTGTTTTGTTTGTGTGTGTGAGCCAGAAACATGATTGTGGGATGCTGCAAACTGTCATCAGTGCAGACATAACACAATCATGTGACACGGTGTGTGTGTGTGTGTGCGGTATGTAGAATTCAGAACTTCAGATTTGGGTCAGAAGTCTTTCATAAGTTCAAATGGTGGCTATGTGACAGGTTGTTGAGGGAGGATTGGTGCAAAGACATCAGCTTTCTACAGTTGTTAGCAAAGCGTTTGGCCATTTATACTTTCCGGTTGAGTTTTTAAGGTAAATGCCGAGAAACATTACCCACAAAAGTTGTTGGAAATGTGTGACTCAGGTGGTTGAACCCACACGTAGAGTCTTAGGTCCTACAGGTAGTCCTCGACTTATCACCACAATTGAGGGCAAAATTTCCGTGGCTAAGCGAGGCAGCTGTTAAATGAATTTTGCCCCATCTTATGACCTTTCTCGCGTACGGTTAAATGAATCGCTGCAGTTATTGAAGTAATAACCTGGTTGTTAAGTGAATCTGACTACCCCATCGACTTTGCTTCTCAAGAAGATCACAAAAGGGGATCACATGACACACACCCCCAGGTCACTGCAGCCGTCGTATATATGAGTCCGTTGCCAAGTGTGTGAATTTTGTTCATGGGATCATGGAGATGTTGCCATGATAGCAAGTGTGAAAAACGGTCGTAAGTCATCTTTTTCAGTGCCGTTGTAACTTTGAACGGTCACTAAACGAAAAGTTGCAAGTCAAAGACTACCTATACTCAGCCTGCTGTACAAGGTGGGGAAATGCTCCATATGCCCTCTTCAGCTTCTAGAAGGAACCAGGATTGGAAGTTTAGCAAAGAAACCAGGATAATAATTATGTTTGGGGTTTTTTTGTTTTTTGTTTTTGTTTTTTTTTTGTTGCTCCAGGTGAGATCCATGACCCCTTTTGGCCCGTCCTCCACTGTTTCGTGGTGATCCTGGATAAGTTGGGGTCCAAAGTGTGGGGTCAGTTGGTGGATCCCGTCCAGGCGTTCCAGACTATCATCAATAACGCGAGCTATAAGAAGGAAATAGAGAGCATTCGACAAAACTGCACCAGGTCCGTGCCTTTTACTTCAGTCCAATGACAGGAATCTGTGTTAGAGTTTGTTGCATAAATCAAATCCGGAAGCACACACAGATAACTGATGCAGCAGGATTCATTTAACTTCTTTATAAACATATATATACTGCTTGTAACTGTTGCTACATTGAAGAAATACTCTGCTACTGGTATTGTGTGTGTGTAACATTTTTTGCTGATAAATGAAAATAAAGGGAGACTATTATAGATCTATTTCGAGCTATTTTGCTCTCGTCAGATAGCCATACCCGTAGTGGGAATTGAACCTGGGCAGTCTGCTTGTAAGGCAGAAGTTTAACCTCTAGGCCACAAGGTTCTCTTCCCTATCAGCTCTTCACCAGGAAAGGGTTATATATGTTTATTCTGTCGAGTACACACACACACACACACACACACACACACACACACACACACACACACACACACAACCAGTAGCAGAGTATTTCTTCAATGTAGCAACAGTTACAAGCAGTTTCATTTCCAGCAGAAGACAAGTTTTCAGTTCAGAGTGGACTGAGCCACGCCCAGCCTTTTAGCTTAAGTTTCGATTCTCTGCACAGACTCAAAAGTGTTTAAGCTCCCATTGGCTGACTTAGTTGCTCTGCCTATTCTTACCATTGGCTCTCCCAGTTCATGAATATCTTAATCTGGAAAGGAGGGACTCAGATTTATGCAATGCGCCCATACCTCCCTCAGAGTTATGTCCTTTCCTTATCTCAAGCAATTCTCAAGCAACTTTCTCTGTGGTGTGGTATGCGCGCGGTCAAATTTTACAAGCCTTTCTCTTCTCTAGCCGTCTCGGTCCCACTCAAAACAATATCGTTTCGTTCTGAATCGAAAACAGACGAAGCTGCCTAAGCGTCTTGCCTCTTCCACTCATGGAATAATCTATGAATACTCTGAACCGTTTTCCCCCACATCCCTAAATTTCGTTTCTTGCAAATGGAAAGCCAGTTTGGTCTCGTGGTGAAGGCACCAGGCTACAAAGCAGGTGACTGTGAGTTCTAGTCCCAGCTCAGGCGTGAAAGCCATCTGGGTGACTTTGGGCCAATCCCCAGGAGACCGTGAGTTCTAGTCCTGCCTTAGCCAGGAAAAGCCGATTGGGTGACTTTGGACCACCTCAGGCACAAAAGCCGTCAGGGTGACTTTGGGTCAATCACTAGGAGACGGTGAGTTCTAGTCTCACCTTTGCCAGCTGGATAACCTTGGGCCAGCCAACACACTCTCATCCAACTCACCTCACAGGGTTGTCGTCGTTGGGTGTGTGCTGGACCTCTTTGCTGCCTTGAATCATTTGTAAAATTAACACGGTCGGGAAATACATAAGTAATAGATTTCCAATTGCCCAATAACCAGGTCGTCAGTGTATTCGGGTACACCTGATTCTCCAGGCTTCAGGAAAGTGAGCGTAATTTTTTTAATTGTTCCTGGTTGTACACTGGGACATAGAATTCAAAAACGACGTGCTGCTTTTCTGCTTTCTTTGATTTTTTTCCCCCCTCCTTCCTTTTGCAGGACAAAATCAGAACCACCATCAGACTACGACGATGTAACAATTACCTGCAGCCAGATTGTATATAACTACAACCCAGAAAGGCCCCACAAGGTAAATTCCGAACGTCCTAAATGGTGGTATTTAGTTCAGTACTTAGCAATCGTTAGAGGTTACGACAAGTTTGCCACGGTTGAGAAACTTGTGGTCCAGGAACGAGTAGAAGCCTTCACTGACTGTGTCAGGCCTCTAAATAAAAACGATCCTTGGCTCCATTTGTTGAGAAAGGTATTATTTTATTAGAACTCCCGTGCATTGCCAGAACTGAGAATCGTGCGCCAAAAAGTTAAAACTTTTCCCTCCCTTAATTGCCTCCCATCGCTGATGCCCCCGTGACCAGTCAGATTCAAGCAAAAAAATTTCAAAATGGGCACTTCGAGATAGGTTGGCACGCCATTGCCCTCTTCTCACAATCGGGTGACCTTGAAGCAGCTTCTTTGGGAGGTGGAGCAGTTACTTTCGCTTTCCCCCAAGTATTCCCTCTCCCACCTACCGTCCCCAAAGTCCATGGCAGACTGTCACCGCATGGTGGCAGCTGACACGACTGTCTGGATTATATTTCAGGACTCAAGATCGAGGACTACGGCTTGCTTGGACTACTGCCCCAGCCTTTATGAAGAAATGCAGACCCTGACCGTCATGTTCCAGGACGACATCGGGAGGGCCATGCGTTTGCACCACAGCACTTTCCTCTGGTTCATTCCTTTTGTCCATTCCCTGATGGACCTCAAGGGGCTGGGCGTCGCCTACAGCATGGTGGTCATCCAGCACCTGTGTTCCGAAGTCAAGGAGGTCCTCCACCACGCCGTCCAGCCTTGTGACAGAGTGTCCCAGTTTTTCATCTGGATCCTCGTGACGGTGGTGGAGCTCAGCTGGAAGAAGAAATGCTTCGACACTTTGTGGCTCAGCTCTCAAAATTGGGTGGAGGTGGTGGTGACGTGCGCCGGGCTTCCGAGCATGGCGTTTGCCGGCGGAGCTGAGAGGGACTTGCCCAGAAACGGACCTAGAAGCCTGACAAAAGTGCCTTCTTGGGAATCGGATTCTATCCAGTCTGTTTGCATGAATTTTATCCGCGTTCTCCTAAAGGAAAGCTGCCAGATGGGGCTGAAGGCCTCCCCGTTCTTGGACGAACTGAATTTGCTTCGACGTAGTCATGAAGACTGGAAGCTGAGCCCCCAACAGGCGCGGGAATTACAGACCTGCTTGATGGAGATCATAAGAAGCCTCTGGACTAAGTCACTGAGCACTTCCTCCCACGGACAGAGTCCGGCCAGCCTCTCCAAAGAACAAGAGGGGAGAATTCCAGGATATCTTCCCCAAGAACACTCCATGTATCAATCGCTAAGAAAGCAGGAGGAAGCTTTATCCGAGAAAAAATACAGCTTGGATGAAGAAGCCAAGGGAGAGCAAAGCCATCAGAGAAATTCAGAGTTCCATTTGACCAACATTAAGCAGGAACGTAAACAGAGCTTAATAGATGAGGAACACGTGTCGCATTCTACCTCAACAGGGGGACCCACCCAGGACAGCGGAAGCTTCCACTCGACCCTGGGGAACCAGAAGGGCTCCCTAAACCAGAGCAGCTTCGAAAAAGACTTTCAGAAGGAAAACACCAGTGGGAAGGAAGAGAAGCCCAAAATTACCAACCCTGATCTCCACCCATGGCCCAGCATTTCTTCTCTGGAAGTAAAACAGATTTCAAAAATGACCGCCGAGAAAATTAAGTCAAACAAAGCGGACTTCACTTTGAAATTAAAACGGTTTGTGGAGAATAGGAAGAGGCTGCTGGGGCCAGAGAGCGAAAAGCAGCCGCCCATCAAGGAGGAAAAGCAGGATCATCAAGAAGGGACGGCGAGGAGACCGTCGAGAGATAGTAGCAGCGCCTCCAGTTGCCTGCCCTGCAAACCGGCACTAAGTTCCGAGAACGGTTTCCAAGCCAAAATCCTTTCCGTAAAGAAGGAACTCACAGACAGTTTGGCAGAATTTAAGAGCGCTTGGAAAAGTGGGGAAGATTCGGAAGAAAGTAGCACAGATGACGAGCTGGATGTCCCCTTGACGGAGATTAGGAAGGAGCTGGTGAGGAAGAAATCGGTGGTCCAAGCGATGGAGCCTGAAGTAGACAGAGAGGGTAAATTGTATTTAGTTGCTGGTCAAGAAAGTACCTTGACTTACCAGAATCCTATTCAAAGAAAAGTCCAAGGGGCATTTAGGTCTCTATCTGAGAGCGAAAGTCAGACATTGTCCTCTGAAGCAGGTGGGCCTTCAAACCAGGTTATCATCATTTCGGACACGTCTTCCGACGAAGAAGAGAACAAAGCGAACGTGAGCCGGAGGAGCCAAGAAGAAAACCTGAGTGGGTCCCTTCAGAAGGACCTCGAGTCCAACCAACAGGAGGTCATAACCCTTTCCAGTTCTCCGTTGATGGGCGGGGAATGTGAATCGCAGTGCTTTGAGTTTGAAACCGAAGACGAGGTCTACTCCGCTTGGCAAGATAGCCAGTTGGACAAGACGGCGGAGGCAGATGTTTTCCCAGGGGAGACAGCTGGCAGGTCCGCCTCGTCCGACTTGGAGTTGGCTAGGCGCCTTAGCGAGCGGGGTGATGATACAGACCGCCTTGGGGACGACGTTATCGAAAAAGCCGAGCAAGAATTGGAACAGCAGGTGAAAGTTGGTAAAACCAAGCCGAAACTTCCTGTCCAGGCCGACGAAGAAAATGTTGGCGAGGGAAAAACCGCTGTTTGTTCAAAGTATTTCACACCTACGCATGACGATGCTCCGGAGTCTCCCAGACAGAGTTCAGCTTCAGTTTCCCCTATGCCACGATCACCACCACCATCATCATCTGCTGGACCTTCGACACCATCTCTGGAACCGGCTCCCGGACCAAAGAAGAGTTTGGCCAAATCCAAGTGGCTCAACACAGCTCTACCGAGTCCCGAGGAAAGAAAACTCGTGACCGACAAGAAATCGGCCCACGCGACGCCGTCTGGGTCGCCTCCACGTCCTTTCGTGGTCCCTCCCAAGAAAGTCCACCATTTCCCCGAGCCAACGTCCACCGTCGAAAAGCTGGGTCTGAAGAAGAAACCCCGCAGAGCTGCCGAGCTCTCCCAACGTTCTCACGACGTCCTCGCCCAGTTGCGCAGCTACGGGAAAACAGCCGGGCAGCTTCCCCAAAAGAGCAGAAAGGCCAAACTGATTGAACCTCGGCGGATGGTTATCCGGAACAAAGCGCTGTTGGCCAGCCAAGAACGCCAGTTCTTCAGACAGTCAAGATCCGAGAAGAGGGAGAAAGGGGAGAACGTTCCCAGAACAAAGAAGACTATCCCCAAGTCACCTGTGGAGTCTACTGGTAAGAAGGAGGTTGACGATCTGAAAGGAAAGCCCAACCAGCCCGGCGGTTCTTCTAACCACCTGAAGAAATTGCTGCGGCAGCATTCACGAGAGGATGATGGGTCTCATTCTGCAGCTCTGGAGAGAGAGTCTCTTCCGTCATCAAGGCAGGAGACTATCGAGCCTGATTCAGACGTTCCAGGATGTTCCACCTCTGCTCCAGGGAGTGTCTGCTCTTCAAGCGAAGTTGGTGGGGCCAACTCGGGTTCTTCTTCCAAGAACCTGAGTAAGGATGCGTCTGGGCTAAAGGAGGACCTTGGCCCAGAAGAAAACGAGGATGACTTGTTCCTAACCCAGAGAGATCCGGTGGACATGGAGCTTTGCTCACAAATGGAAAGTAGCAGTTGCCGAGAAGACTTAGACGCCCTCCCAACCTTGAAAGATCAACCTCAGGCCGTTGAGAAATGCGGGCATCTCGGATGCCCGAAAAATGTGGAAGGGGCAGGTCCCTTCTGCCAAGGCCATTCTCTGCCTAACGCTCCGGATCACGTCTTTGCCAAGCCCTTCCCGCTTCCCAAGCCTTCCACGAAAAAAATCTTCAGCTCCAGTGGTTCTTCTCGGATTGCCTGTCTTTCCAAAGACCTCGAGACCAGCTCCATGCATGTAGCACCAGCGAAGGCCAAATTCAACCCAACCCTCTTTGCTGCCTTGAAAGGAGATGACGTGAGGACCAAGCTAACTTTGGCCAATCTCCTTTGCCCTCGGAACGTGAATAGCGTCTCCACGCAGCCCCACCGTGTCCAGAACAGCCCTGTCGTCGGTAATGCCAACAGGATGCCCGCTCCACGCTCTGACACCGGTCAGGAAGCGCGCCCGGCCTTTGCCCGAGTCAACAGTTCTCACAACCAGCCTAGAGACCACAGCATTTTCACCAAAGAAATCCTGAAGTGGAGTTACGACATGTTTGCCAACTTCAGGGAGCTGGGGCCACCGAACCATCTCTTGCAGGCAGTTGTCAACTCTGTTCCGGTCAGGTTTCAGAACTACGACGACTACTTTAAGATTTTCTTCCCTTTGATGATGCTCAACGCCTTTGAAGAGGTAAGCCGTCTTCTTTGCTGCAAGACCATTCAGATGTCTAAATGTCCATGGAAATTCTCAATCCTCCAGGTCAGGGGTAGGCAAAGTTGGCTCTTCTATGACTCGTGGATTTCAACTCCCAGAATTTCTGAACCAATCATGCTAGCTTAGGAATTCTGGGAGTTGAAGTCCACGAGTCATAGAAGAGCCAACTTTGCCTACCCCTGCTCTAGGTCATGGTTGTCCCAAAGGTGCTTTTTTTCAAAAGGCAACTGGACTTTCTTGAGGAGCTGTGGTTAAAATGCGGCATTGCAGGATAACTCTGCTCACTGCCAGCAGTTCGATCCTGCCTGGCTCAAGGTTGACTCAGCCTTCCATTCTTTCAAGGTGGGTAAAATGAGGACCCAGATTGTTGGGGGCAAGAGGCTGAACTCTGTAAACCGCTTAGAGAGGGCTGCAAGGCACTGTGAAGCGGTATAGAAGTCTGTGCTATTGCACTTGCGCTCTCTCGCCCTCCCTCCCTGCATCCATCCATCCATCCATCCCGTGGTGGCACAGCATTGCAGACTAACTGCTCATTGCCAGCAGTTCGATCCTGACCGGCTCAAGGTTGACTCAGCCTTCCGCCCTTCCGAGGTGGTTAAAATGAGGACCCAGATTGTTGGGGGGCGATATGCTGACTCTGTAAACCGCTGAGAGAGGGTTTATAAGTCTAAGTCCTGTTGCTTTTTTCCCTTGAAAACCTTTCGCTTCTCATCCTAGAAGCTTCTTCCGTTCTGACTTCTTCAGTTTGGGTGAGAAGCGAAAGGATTTCAAAGGCGGGGGGAGGAGGAACAAAACCCAAGAAAAGATTCAGATGTCTAGCTCACGCATTTCACGGTAGCTCCCAGTTTATCAGGAAAGACATTTTTCCTGAGACCAAACGGCGCTAGACCTCTGCAAAAAGCATGAGGTAGAGGAACTTGGCAGGACTTTACGGCATTTTATGGAAGTTGCAAGTTGCTTTGAGCTGGGGAAAAAAAATGGAGGTAAGCCCATTTAAAGAAAGAAACGTTGAGCTGCAGAAGATCTGCGCTTTTCTTACCTGCCTAGTAGCATCCTTAGTGTCACCATAAGCTGGTAGGACAACTAGTTACGCATAACTAATGAACTAACCTCCCTTCTCTCGGGGTTGCAAGGATGTAGTAGTTAAGGGGCTGGCCTAGAAAGCAAGAGAAGGTGAATTCAGCCAGAGAAACCGATCAGCAACCAAGGGTCATTGGCTGTCTGTACAGCAGTCTTCAAACAGATGCTGGACAGTTGTGAGATGGTTTATTCAGTAAGCCCTGATTCACATTCTGCGTTTGAGGGAAACCATCGTGTAAACTCAATCCGAAGGGATATTACTCGGGCGCTAGATTCAGACTAAAGGCCATACAGATACTCTCAACTTCCAACCATTCATTTAGTGACCGTTCAGTTAAAACAGCACTGAGGGAGAGAGAGAGAAAAGCGACTTACGGCCATTTTTCATACTTAACAAGTGGTCACAGGGTAGTCCTCGATCACAATCCGGACGCTTGGCAACCGGCTCATATTTATGACGGCCGTAGCGTCCCCGGAATCTTGCGATCCCCCTTTTGCGACCTGACCAGCCAAAAAGTCCCACGAGGGAGCCAGATTCGCTTCCCAACCGTGTGACTTGACTTACCAACGGCAGCGACCGGGAAGGTCATAAAACGGAGCTAAACTCACTTCAACATCTCGTCCTGCTTAGCAACCGAAATCTGGCGCTCAGTTGTGGCCGTAAGTCGAGGGCTGTATGCCTTTTAATATCGGCATGCGTGTCCTTCTGGAAGCTTCCCAGCAGGGATTGGGGGGGGGGGGCTGTCTTTGGAGGCATGGATGCTAGAAGGAAGAATAATAAATGTTTCCATGTCAGAGCAAAATAACGGTGTCGTGGATGCGACGAGGTCTTATCCACACATGATAACGTTAAACCAATGTTGGCTTCTTTCCCTCCCCCCCCCCCCCCGTTCCCAGGTCACGTGTGAATGGCTGGACAATCAGAAGCTGAAAGACCCAAAGCCTTTCCATTTGACTTTACTGAATTTCAACATGGACTTAAACAAGGCAGATTTCACAGGTCAGAAAACAAAAGATGTAAGCTAAGAGATAAACTATTCTCCAAAGCCCCTGAGGGCAGGACAAGAAGCAATGGGTGGAAACTAATCAAGAAGAGAAGCAACTTAGAGCTAAGGAGAAATTTCCTGACAGTTAGAACAATTAATCCGTGGAACAACTTGCCTCCAGAAGTTGTGAATGCTGCAACACTGGACGTTTTTAAGAAGATGTTAGATAACCATTTGTCTGAAGTGGTGTAGGGTTTCCTGCCTAAGCAGGGGGTTGGACTAGAAGACCTCCAAGGTCCCTTCCAACTTTGTTGTTGTTGCTGTTATCTCGTTTATTCATTAAACATGAAACTCAGTCAACTGAACATTTTAAAAAGTGTCACAAATACCACTGACTGGTGCTAATGGTTGATACGGGTTGCTGCCAGCATCCTAGGTATCAACCAAGTATCTTCTTAAAATAGATGATGTTCCGAGTAGCACAGTTTTTTGCAGTTCCACTGGTTTATTATTAATATTGTTATTGTTATTGTTATTATTAAGACAAATGCAGTTAGTCCTCAAACGTACGGCCGCAATGTTAGGCTCAATCGTGGCCGTACGTCGAGGACTGCCTATAGCAGTGATGGCGAACCTTTTTGGGACCCAGTGCCCAAACCAGAATGCACATGCAGGGGCGTGCAGGGGTGCGCGCCGGAGCACAAGAAACCCGAAGACCAGCATGCCTGTTTTTTGTCCGTTTTCCGGGCCGTTTTCAGGCTGTTTTCTGAGCCGAAAAAATGATCTGAATACAGACTGAAAAATGGCCCAAAGACGGCCCAAAAACTGCCTGAATATAGTGCTGGAAACGGCCTGAATATGGCCCTGGAAACGGCCCAAAAAACAGACTGGGTTTTGGCCGTTTTCGGCCCATTTTCCAGCGCTCCGGCACCCACGAAGACCAGCTGGCTGGCACGCCAGAAACCAAAAGGGCAACTGGCCACTGCACACGTGCCCACAGAGAGGGCTCTGCGTGCCACCTCTGACACGCGTGCCATAGGTTCGCCATCACGGGCCTATAGAACCGAGTGATCATCCTGTGTTTGTCTTCTTCTTCTTCCCCCTCCAGCTAAGATTTCCCAGCATGAAATAGAAAGTCAACAGCACCCCAAGGACGACGATCTGGTCTTCCTAATAGTATCTGACAAACGGTTCTACTACGATGAACGAGACGGGGAGAACCACGTCGTCCGGCATGTTGGTTTCGTGACTCGTTTTTCTCAGCCTTCCTTTCACAATACCAGTAAGTATTTCTGGGTGGTGGTTTTGAGGAATTTTTTTTTTTAATGTCAATGACACATGAAAAGTCTATTCTAGCGGCGGTCCCAAGAATTGTAATTTATTTCTTTTTATCCCGGCTTTGTTACAAATAACTCAAGGTGTGGCCAACATCCCTCTCTTCACCCCTAAAAAAAATGCCTCCTTAGAAGATCAAACCATGATTTGTGTCCTAACGTCGATGAGTTCTGATTGAGCGCTTGGAAAAATCAAACCATGATTTGTGTCCCTAACGTCGACGAGTTCTGATTGAGCGCTTGGAAAAATCAAACCATGATTTGTGTCCCTAACGTCGACGAGTTCTGATTGAGCGCTTGGAAAAATCAAACCATGATTTGTGTTCTAACGTTGACAAGTTCTGATTGAGTGCTTGGAAAAACCAAACCATGATTTGTGTCTTAACGTCGACGAGTTCTGATTGAGCGCTTGGAAAAACCAAACCATGATTTGTGTCCCTAACGTTGACGAGTTCTGCTTGAGCGCTTGGAAAAATCAAACCATGATTTGTGTCCCTAACGTTGACGAGTTCTGATTGAGCGCTTGGAAAAATCAAACCATGATTTGTGTCCTAACTTTGACGAGTTCTGATTGAGCGCTTGGAAAAATCAAACCATGATTTGTGTCCCTAACGTCGACGAGTTCTGATTGAGCGCTTGGAAAAATCAAACCATGATTTGTGTCCTAATGTCGACGAGTTCTGATTGAGCGCTTGGAAAAATCAAACCATGATTTGTGTCCTAACGTCGACGGGTTCTGCTTAAGCGTGATGCCTGAACAAATCTTCTTTGTTGGTCTGTTTTCCCAAAACAGAAAAGAAGGAACAACAGGTCACCTGTCACCTCTCCATCCAGACTCAAGGAAATCTCTCGCGTGTTGAGAAAGAGGTGAAATGCATGGTGGTCAGCTCCTTGGCAACAACCCACCGGAGGTTCCAGGCCCTCTTGATGCTGAATCGCAGCCCATTAGCCACGCCCATCCTGTCCCCAAGCGCCCCCTACTTCTCCCCCAGAGATTTGAACACCGAGTCTGAGAAATCGGTAAGTATGTTGGTGGTTGTCCACAGAATAATAGAATAACAGACTTGGAAGGGACCTTGGAGGTCTTCTAGTCCAACCCCCTGCTTAGGCAGGAAACCCTACACCACTTCAGACAAATGGTTATCCAACATCTTCTTAAAAACTTCCAGTGTTGGAGCATTCACAACTTCTGGAGGCAAGTTGTTCCACTGATTAATTGTTCTAACTGTCAGGAAATTTCTCCTTAGTTCTAAGTTGCTTCTCTCCTTGATTAGTTTCCACCCGTTGCTTCTTGGTCTAACCCTCAGGTGCTTTGGAGAATAGCTTGACTCCCTCTTCTTTGTGGCAACCCCTGAGATATTGGAACACTGCTATCATGTCTCCCCTAGTCCTTCTTTTCATTAAACTAGACATACCCAGTTCCTGCAACTGTTCTTCATATGTTTTGACCTCCAGTCCCCTAATCATCTTTGTTGCTCTTCTCTGCACTCTTTCTAGAGTCTCAACAACTTTTTTATATTGTAGTGATATAAACCTTTAAACCCTAGCTTTCTCTTCTCATAATCTGTGTCTTATATGAAATAAGACACTCTTTTTTCCAAACTTGACTTCTCCTGTCATTTGGAGAAAGGAGGAATTCAGACCTGGGTATGTTATGGGAGAAGACATCTACAGTAGGTCATGGAGATGGAGAATGTCTTCTGATGATCTGGTGCAATTCTGTTCCTCCTCCCTTCCCCCCCCCAGCTTCCTTACATGAAGGACTTCAATGAAGGGCAGAAGCAAGCTATTGAAAGTGCTTACGCCATGATAACCCAGCATCCCTCTTCACCCAAGGTCTGCTTAATCCATGGACCACCTGGGACGGGGAAGTCGAAGGTGATCGTTGGGCTTCTCCACCGCATCCTTGGTGAGGTAGGCCATGTGGACCCCTTTGAAGGTTCTAGTGGTCATTTTGAGGTGAGCTGAGGGTGGTGTAGGAGATGACCGGGCTGAGCCCGAAGGAGGAGTCAAACATGTCATAAGTCGCGAGTACCTGCGCACCCACAAGAGATCTAAGTCCAGCCTGCCTTGAATGCCTTTCTTATCTCCCGCTCATTTTCCTTGACTGTTAGTTGGTCAGATTCTTGTAGAGACCTCAAGCCTGCAATAAATCTTTATACTCATTTGAACCGCCTGAATCTCGGACGCGTGGCAATTGGTTCATATTTATGACGGTCGCAGTGTCCCTGGAGTGTCACGTGATCCCCTTTTGCGACCACCTGACCAGCAAAATCCATGGGGAGGCGAGATTCTCTTAAGAACGGTGTTCCTAATTTAACAACTGCGGTGATTCGCTTAACAAATATGGCAAAACTCACTTAACAAATTTCTCGCTTGGCCACATAAATGTTGGGCTTGCTATTGCCTTCCTCCCAACATAAATGTTTGAAGAGTTTCATGATTTTGTTACGTTTATATTCCGAAGCCAAGACCGTCTGGTGTCATTTTCAATCTCTAGAGATCGGGAAAGGAGAATTCCGTCCAAAGGCTGAACGCCAAGATCAAGACAAACCGTGTGTTGGTTTGTGCGCCTTCCAACGCAGCCATCGACAACCTCATGAAAAAAATAATTTTGGGATTCAAAAAATTCCGGGAGAAAAACGCTTTAGGTATGATCGGGTCTCACCCCCCCCTTTCCCCCCCACCCACCCATTTTAATTTGAATTATTTGTGGGTGTCGTCATTTGGAGACAATAGGAGAAGTTGCACAAGCCTTAAGACATTGAAACAACCATATGTGTTACGCCAGTTTGTAATGCAGGTAGGCCTTGACTTACCACGGTTTATTTAGTGACTGTTCGAAGTTGCAATGGCACTGAAAAAAAGTTATGGCCCTTTTTCACACTTAAGACCATCCCCATGGTCCAGTGAACAAAGTGAACATAGCCAGAAGTTCAATCCTGACCGGCTCAAGATTGACTCAGCCTTCCATCCTTCTGAGGTCGGTAAATGAGGACACAGATGGTTGGGGGCAAGATGCTGTCTCTGTAAATCGCTTAGAGAGGGCTGTAAAGCACTGTGAAGTGTATATAAATCTAAGTGCTATTGCTATTACTACTGCCCTTCCTTCCCTCCTTCCGTCTTTCCTTTCTCCTTTCCTTCCTTCCTTCCTTCCTTCCTTCCTTCCCTCCCTCCCTCCCTCCCTCCCTCCTTTCCTTTCCTTCCTTCCTTCCTTCCCTTTCCCCTCCTCTCCTGTCTCCTTCCTTCCCTCCCTCCCTCCCTCCTCTTTTCCTTTCCTTCCTTCCTTCCCTCCCTCCTTTCCCCCTCCCCTCCTCTCCTGTCTCCTTCCTTCCCTCCCTCCCTCCTCCTTTCCTTTCCTTCCTCCCTCCCTCCCTCCCTTCTTTCCCCCTCCTCTCCTGTCTCCTTCCTTCCCTCCCTCCCTCCTCCTTTCCTTCCTTCCTTCCTTCTCTCCCTCCTTTCCCCCTCCCCTCCCCTCCTGTCTCCTTCCTTCCCTCCCTCCCTCCCTCCTCCTTTCCTTCCTTCCCTTCCTCCTTTCCCCCTCCCCTCCCCTCCTGTCTTCTTCCTTCCTTCCGTCCGTCCGTGTTAGAATACAGTGCTATTGCTATTTGCTTAATTATTTATAAAATTTGATATCTTGGCAAACAACATGGGATTTGGTCTCTGCTAACTCTGCCTTGAGAAACAGCGCGACTTTGCCTTTTTCTTACCTCTAGGGAATTGTGGTGACATCAACCTGGTCCGTCTAGGACAACAGAAATCAATCAACAGCGAAGTCCGGAAATTCAGCTTGGATGATCAGATTGATCGCAAGATCAGTGAGTGTGAAATTGTGTTGCCTTTTTCCCCTCTCAAGCTCCTTTCTTGGGTTAGGAATTGGATGATGCCCGGTGTCTATTTTGGCAGCCCCGTTTATTTTTTAAATTATTTTTTCCTCTCCGCTGAGGAACAAAAGGATAACAGAAAGGTGAGAGCCACTTTGCTCTTAACATAGTACCTGAACAGCAGAGAATGTCATACTTTAGAATGTAATAACCAAATGGAATCTGCTATTTAGAAATACCCCCGCAAACCATTAGAGATCCTGAAAAAGGATCTAGGGCCTTCTAGATCCTTAAATCTAAATCAGAATATTCCAGTCTCACTTAGCAACATCAATTTTGGCCTCCATTGCGTGGTCTTAAGGCGAGGACCACCTTGGATATATATATTTTTACTTTGCTTCAAACAATCTGAGCTTGAATCAGATTCTGGAGCGAGTGAACCAGATCTTCAATCTGGTTTGGAAAGCCAGATGTCCAAAGGCCGATCTCCCTGTTTGATTCTGCAGATAAGGCCATGCTCGGTAAAGATCAAGACCTCCAAAAGAAGAAGGAAGATTTAGATCGGCGGTTGGACGCGCTTTCTCGTCTGCGGGCCATGGACAGAAGCCAGAAGGGGGAGAAGGTAACCACCAGATCCCAGATGGAAAAGTTAATTTTTGGGGTCGTTATGGCAGGAGATGAGTGGGGGCTTCTGACTCCATCAACAATCTCTTGGGAGGGGGAAAAAAAACACCCCACTAAACCACTGAGTTAGTTGGTGGTTACAATTAAGCGGGAGAAGATATTTGGACTTGTGAACAGGGCGGACTCTGCCAGGCTGGTGGAAATAGTCTTTTGGGAAGAGCTTCAGGAATTTCAGATAGACCTCATCATTTCTGCATCTTTTCCCCTAGAAAGCCAAAATCTCTGGGCTCCGTGGTGCTCTCTGAGCTTGGTGGTTTTCTTGCAGACATTTCATGACCCAGCTAGGTAACATCATCAGTGCTAGAAGGAAGGGAGAGGGAGGAGGAGGAGAATTGTGGGGTCCTCAGTATTCTCTGAGCTTGGTGGTTTTCTTGCAGATGTTCCTCAATGCTAGCTGATGATGATGTTACCTGGTTGAGTCATGAAACCGTGGTTTGATCTTCGTAATACTGCAGGATTTTATTTGGTTAGAGGAAGCTGATATCTCAGTTTCTTAGGTCAAATATTAAAAGGGAAATGGCTGATGTGCGACAAGTAATGGGAATGTCTGACCTGTGCCGGCTTCAGGGCCCAGTTTTCAACATGGCTTGCATAAATGTTTGCTTTTGGGGAAAAAAGATTATTTTGGTTTTGTTTCAGAAAGAACAATTGGAGGATGAAATTTGCCAGCTCTCAAAGGAGAGGCAATGCTTGGCTTCTCAACTCAAAGAGGTAAGAAATGACTTCCGTAGAATCCATAACTTTCCAATAGAAAAATCCAAATTCTTTTTGCCTTGGGAGAATAAGGAAGTGGGCTGGGTTTTTTTTTTCCTACTGATTTTGGTCTTGATTGTGCCTCAGCCACTGGACCAGATCTGTCTTTCTGGCAATGGTGAATGGAGAGAAATCTAGGCCGCTTGATCCATCACTGAGCCGAATTGAATCAGTGGAGTCTGTAGTTAAGCGAATCACATGGACGTTAAGTGAATCTAAGCCTGTGCCTGATTTTATGGTTCAGCATACAATGTAAGCTCAGGAAATGGAGTTGACTTGAAGCCAGTTTGGCCTAGTGGTTAAGGCTGGAAACCAGAAGATACATGAGTTCAAATCCTGCCTTAGCATTGAAAGCCAGCTGAATCACTTTGGGCCAATCGCCAGGAGACGGTGAGTTCTAGTTCCGCCTTAGGCATGAAATCCAGCTGGGCGACTTTGAGCCAGTCGCCCTCTGTCTCAGCCCACCTCACAGGGTTGTGGCTGCTGTGAGGATAACAGGAGGAGGAAGCTGTGTCGGATGTCTTATGCGCCTTGAGTGATTTGAAAAATAATAAAGGCGGGATAGGAATAAATGTTAATTGAGTCAGGTTGCGTAAATACAATCCAAGTGGCCTCTGAAGAGAGAAAACTCTTATAGATTTTGCACTTTTAGCATTGGAGCCTGTTGTTCCTAGTGTTGGTGGGAGGAAGTAGACATGTTTGAGTTTTAAGTTCCTTCCGTGAAATCAACAATGGCCGTTGCAAAGGGATGGGATCTCATCCCGGAACTGACCCCCCAGCACCGAAAAGGATTCTTTTCGATTTTAGGCTCGCGGGCGATCTCAGGAATTGAAAGCAAGCATCATTTTGGAATCTCATATCATCTGCTGCACCCTGAGCACCAGTGGTGGGGTGCTGCTGAAATCGGCTTTCCGGAGGCTGGGCGGCGACCCCGTCAGCTGCGTGATTGTGGATGAGGTAAGACCCCCCCGCGGTGTGGCCACTGCCCCTTGGAAAAGTTCGCTCCCTCCTGGGTACAGGCAGTCCTCGTCTTAACAACCAAACCATTGCCATTGCCACGCGAGACGGTTGTTAAAAGAGTTTTGCTGCCATGTTGCCATCTCTCTTGCCACGTCTGTTAAGCGAATCGCTGCAGGTGTTAAATTAGTAACCCGGTCGTTAAGTCAAACTGCCTTCCCCGTTGACGTGGCTCATCATAAGGTCGCAAAAGGGGATCACGTGAACCCCAGACCGTCGTAAACGTGAGTCAGTTGCCAAGCGGCTGAATATAAATCACATGACCATGGGGGAGGATCCCTTTGAACATAGTCATAAGTGTGGAAAAAAACGGTCCCCAGTTGCGTTTTTCAACGCCGTTGTCACCTCGAACGGTCACTAAGTGGGAACTGTTGTAACTATCGAGGACTTCCCTGTACCTTTTATGGTCTGATTGTAACTTTGTACAGTCGCTAAGCAGCCAGCCGTACCACCGAGAACTAGCTGTGTTTCTGTTTGTGCTTGTTCCTCATCTCCTCCTCGCAGTTTCTAACCTATTTTTTCCCACCCTGGTACTCTTGTTAAAAGGCAGGACAGACGTGTGAAGTGGAAACACTTATCCCTCTGATTCATGGCTGTAAGAAGTTGGTTCTGGTCGGCGACCCCAAACAGCTGCCTCCCACCATCAAGTCCCTGGTACGTAGCCACCCCTTTAAGACGTCTCCAGATGTGCAAGGAAGCCAGACTTCTCTTCCTGGCCAACATCTGTTTTCCTGCAGGCTGCTCCGCCCAGCCCACCTGAATCCCCCTTCTTATTTCCCAAAGTGGCCAGCTCTGCTTTTTGTCTCTTCATGACACTAGTGGGAATATTATCATTATCATTATTATTATTTTTAATCAGCTCCTAACGGTGTGGCGGCCTTCACATTAATTGCCGGATTAAATTAATTGCTTTTAGTTCTTTGTCACCGCCTCCACCGGTATTGCCACGGGGGCGGACTGCTTCCCCACCTCCTTTCTAATCAAATCAACGCTACGCTAAATACGCAGGGGAATTCACGGTCTGGAATTCAGGGATACTGACTAATGAGATAATTACAGGAGCTTTTTTATTTTCCCTGGTAGCGGAGCAAATGGAAAAAGCTTTCCAAAATACGCCAGCCGTTTGTGGGGAAGTTTTTAAGGTGGGAGAAATGAAGCTTAACTTACTCACGGTCTCTGAGCCACTGTACCTGTGGCATCTGGATTGTTAAGCCTGTTCTGAACCCACTCCTCTCTTTTTGGGTTAGGGTTAGGGTGGGGGGAAAGATGGCAAAAACTTTTAGATCAAGAATGTTTGCTCTGTGCTGACCATGATCCCTCATCAATTGAGTTGCTTGCCTCTATTTCCCCCATCTGTAAAATGGGTGCAATATAACTGTCCTTCCACGTTGCTGATGAAAGATGGAGGATGACAGAGGTGATAATTAATCTCACAAAGGAGAAGTTTGATCTTTTCCCGGACATCAGACATTAGAAAAGAAACCGCAGTTTAAAAGTCTTAAGTAAAAATGTTTATTTCGGTACAAAAACAATAAATCCTCATTATCTACATGCCTGATATAAAAGTAGGTCTTCCTTCAATGGAAGCCAGGAACAGAAGGAAAAAGATCGGAGAAAGGAATGCGCACATGCGTACAAGAACATATCAATCCCGTGCTCAGGAATAAACCATTTTAATGAATAGGGATGCATCTCCCTGCATATACATGTAACAGGCAATAAAAATCACTGCGTGACAGAGGAGATGAATTCCACAGTACAGCTAGTCTTCGACTTACAGTGGTTCGTTTAGTAACCAAAGTTGTAACAGCTCTGAAAAAGTGACTTTACGGACAGTTTTTACCGTTTCCTGTGATCACGTGGTCAAAATTGGCAACCGGTTCACGTTTATGACGGTTGCAGCGTCCCAGGGCCATGTGATCCCCTCTTACGACCTTCCGACAAGCCAAGTCAATGGGGAAGCCAGATTCACTTAACAACCGGGTTACTGACTTATCAGCTGCGGTGATTCAGTTAACAACTGAGGCAAGAAAGGTTGTAAAAGGGGAGGAAAAACTGACTTAACAAATGTCTCACTTAACAGTAGAAATTTTGGGTTCACTTGTGGTCGTAGGTTGAGGGCTGCCTGTATATATTTTTCAGCTGGGGCAGTCCTTCTGAATCTCTTCTCTTCCCGTGTTGTTAGAAAGCTCAGGATTACAGATATGACCAGTCTCTGATAGGCCGTCTCTGCAATCACCACAAGGAACAAGATCAAGAAAATATCTCTGGAAAATTTCCAGTCCTTCAGCTCACCGTTCAGTATCGGATGCACCCAGAAATCTGCCTTTTCCCGTCCAAATATATCTACCAAGGGCTCTTGACCACTGACAGGTAGGCAGTTTTAAGACTCTTCCTTAAATGAGTTAAAAAGTGGGTCTGATGTCCCTTTTATTCCAGATCTTTGCTTTTTTTCCCCCCAACCCGTGCCATTTTTGCGTATTTTATTATAAGGCCGTGATGGCGAACCTATGGCACGCGTGCCACCTGAGGGCATGCGAGGCTTTGCCCTATGTCAGCTCCAGCTCGCATCTGCGTGCTGGCCAGCTGATTTTTGGCCTTCCGGAGGGCAGGGGGTGTTGGGCTGAGAATAAAATCTCATAGAGGCGAGATTGATCTTTTACTTGGAATCCAGACAGTTAGAAATAAAACCGAGATTGAATGTCTAATAGAAAATATTTATTTCAGTACAAAAACAATAAATCCTGAATAATTACATCTTTGCTAAGAAAACACGACCGTTCAGGTCAAGAGCTAAGGCAGAAGAAGAATAATGGTGACTTAGGAATGCACACATGCGCACAGAACATCATATCACATGTTCTGCTTATATTGGAATGTACCATAATATTAAATAGGTGTGACAAGCTCAAAAAAATTGGCCATTCCTGTATGATTCAGCATCTGTTTTTGAAAAACGATCTGGTTGCAAACTCCGCAATTCTGCTTTTTGTCTTTTTTAAATCCCACGGCAATTCTCCCACGACAGTAAAATAGCAGAAGATCGCTTCTCGTTGGCGTGGCCTTTCCAACCCTACTTGCTTTTCGATGTCTTAGACAGCCGTGAAGAACGAGAAAACGAGTAAGTTGTCTTGTCTGTATTGATTAAATGGCTTGTCTGCATCTAGTAGCTGCGACAACTAACCGAAGTTAACAATCACAGATGCAACAGCAGGGAAGTAGAATCTAGAATAGAATAGAGCTGGAAGGGACCTTGGAGGTCTTCTAGTCCAGCCCCCTGCTCAAATAAGTCGATATCATCTTTGGAAACTTCCCTTTCAACAAACGTTCATGCATAGATAGTCCTTGACTTACAGCCATTCGTTCAGTGGCCGTTTGGAGTTACAACAGCCACTGAAAAATATGACTTGCGACCGGTTCTCGCAACCATCATAGCAGCCTCAGGATCATGTGATCAAAATCGGGACTCTCAGCAACTGGCATGTACTTACGACAGTTGCGAAATCCCAGGTCACATGGCTGTCATTTCTGAGCTTCCCAGCTGGCTTCTGCCAAGCGAAGTCCACAGGGGAAGCCGGCTTTGCTCAACGTCCGTAGGATTCACTTAACAACGGCGGCAATTGGCGTGAACAACCGTGGCGTAAAAAGGTTACAAAATCGGGTGCAATTTGTTTAACCGCTGCTTTTGGCCTAATAAGGGGAACTCTGGTCCCAAAGTGTGATTCGTTTCTTCATGTGGGAAGCCTCACAATTTAAAAAAAAGGCATACTATATATATGACATCAAATTTAGAATACAGGCCATCCTGGACTTACCACAGTTGGTTCGAAGTTAACAACGGCACTGAAAAAAGTGATTTATGGCCGTTTTTCACGCTTACGACCATTGCAGCATCTCCATGATCTAATTTACAACTTTTAATTTATCCCTCCCTCGTTCTCTTCCTCTCTCCCTCCCTCTTCTCCCTTGTTAACTTGAGATAAGGTTCGATCCGCCCGATTGCTACCATGCCAAGGGAAGGATCTCCCGTAGAGGCGATATTTGGATCTTTTACTTGGAATTCAAACACTTAGAAATAAAACCGAGATTAAATGTCTAATAGAAAATATTTATTTCAGTACAAAAACAATAAATCCTGAATAATCTACATCTTTGCTAAGTAACACAACCTTCCAGTTCGGAAGGCACATCAGAAGAAGTGATTAATGGTGGATTAGGAATGTAGACATGCGCAGAACATCATATCACGTGTTCTGCTTATATTGGGAAGTACCATAATATTAGAATAGGGGTGCATCACCCTGCATAGACTCACAACTGACAATATTCACATCGTGACATTCCCTAAATCTCCTTCTCCCCTCTTTCTCATTGTTCAGCTCCTATTGCAACCCCCAAGAAGTGAAGCTGTTGGCGGAACTCATGAAGGTCATTAAAGGGAAGAAGAAGGATATCGGCTCCCGTCAAATTGGGATCATCACTCCTTACAACGCCCAGAAAAGGAGGATACAGAGACAACTGCATAAAGAATTTGGAGAAAACAGGTGAGGACAGGACGCTTGAATGGTGGCCACCGCGCCATCCACCCCACCCCCCGTTTAATTACCTTATGCCTTTTTGTCACGGCATGGAATGCAGGTAGCTCTTGACTTAACAACAGCTCATTTAGTGACCTTTCAGAGTGACGACATCACTGGAAAAAGTGACTCAGGACCGTTTTTCACACTTTTTTTTTAAATTTTTCCTCCACAATTTCCATTTTTATATCAACACATACACCTTAAAATATAAATAACATACATATTTATACGTTTTTATTCAATCAATCAAAAACCAATGTCCTGTTTTGCACCTATTTTATCCTGTTCATCGGTCTGTTTTCCTTCCTTCCATTAAACTCCCCTCCTTCTGTCTCCATCTCCTCCTTACTCCTTCTCACCCCCTCCTACTTCCCTCCACTCCTTCTTCTCTCCCTTCCCCTTTCTACTTCCTCGTTCTCCCTCTTTGCCTCTCCCTGAGTCCTTCTTATCCTAATTCATCTCATATTTAACAGACTGATGACATATGCCAAACATTTTCAAACTAGCGGTGCCTCTTCTATAATCATTATATTTATATCATCTCTCTCTCTATATATATAGCTCTTTACTCTGGGTATATGTTACTCATCTAATGCTGCCTCTTCCAAGCCTAGTTTTGTCTCCTGGGTCTACCACCAATTAATTTTCAATTTTATTCCCAAATTAATCGCTATAGCCTAACTTCCAAAATGTTTATTGTCTCTCTTGCCTCTTAATTCTAAGCCGTATTGCTCCCTCCCCACACTTAATATCTTTATTCATCATTCACTTTTTCCCCCCCAACTGTAACATTTGCTCTAAATTCCTAAAAAAATTTTTTTAAAGTTTTTCACACTTAACAACCATTGCACCATCCCCGTGGTCACGTGATCAAAATTCGCTTGGCAGCTGATTCACATTTATGACGGTTGCAGCATCCCAGTGTGTATGTGTTTGTGTTTGTGTGTGTGTGACGAGATCCACTTTGGCGACCTTCCCCGCCGGCTTCCGATCAGCAAAGTCAACCTGGATTTGCTTAATGATTGCACGGTTCATTTAACAAGTGCAGTGATTCGCTTAACGACTTTGGTTTAAAAAAAACCAAAGAGGTCATAAAATTGGGCACTTGAACAACTTTCTTGCTTTGCCACAAATTCTGGTCCCCGTTATGATCATAAGTCAAGCGTTACCTGTGATTTATTTTTATTTTTTTTCAGTTGACCACCTGATTCCTTGTCTCTCTCTCTTTCTCCCCCCATCCCAAGTGAAAGTAAAATCTCCTAAATTAAGATTATTGCTCATCTTTCCTGCATTTCCCCCTTGTTTTCCAAGAGGGTGTTTGGGGTTTTTTGTTTTTTTTTTAAGGTGGGGTGTGGATTAAAAATATCATCTTGACTCATCTTCCTATCCTGTCCTGTTTTTTTCCCCCCTCTCCCCAGTGTTGGGGAAATTGACACCGTGGACGGATTCCAAGGCCGCGAGAAAGATTGCATTATTGTCACCTGCGTGCGGGCAAACAGCCCACAAGGATCGATTGGGTAGGTCTAATGCCCCCCAGTGCCAGGACTTGGTGCCATTTTACTGCAGGGAGCAGGGGTGGGGTGGGTTCACGTTAGGCCTGACTCCTGGCCAGATGGGGGGGCTTCAGCCCCAATTCTGGAATAGAATGAAGCAAAACTGTCTTATCCTTGTATGTCTAGAGCGGTCTTTCTCAAGCTGGACCACTTTAAGACACTTCAAGACTTCAACTCCCAGAATCCCCCAGTTGGCATGCTTTAAGCTGCTGGCTGGAAAATTCTGAGAGTGAAGCCTGCCCATCTTAAAACATGCTGGCTGGGGAATTCTGGGAATGAAGCTTGCCCATCTTAAAACATGCTGGCTGGGGGATTCTGGGAGTTGAAGGCCGCCCATTTTAAAACATGCTGGCTGGGGGATTCTGGGAATTGAAGGCCGCCCATTTTAAAACATGCTGGCTGGGGAATTCTGGGAATTGAAGACCGCCCATTTTAAAACATGCTGGCTGGGGAATTCTGGGAGTTGAAGACCGCCCATTTTAAAACATGCTGGCTGGGGAATTCTGGGAGTTGAAGGCCGCCCATTTTAAAACATGCTGGCTGGGGGATTCTGGGAGTTGAAGGCCGCCCATTTTAAAACATGCTGGCTGGGGAATTCTGGGAATTGAAGGCCGCCCATTTTAAAACATGCTGGCTGGGGAATTCTGGGAATTGAAGACCGCCCATTTTAAAACATGCTGGCTGGGGAATTCTGGGAGTTGAAGACCGCCCATTTTAAAACATGCTGGCTGGGGAATTCTGGGAGTTGAAGGCCGCCCATTTTAAAACATGCTGGCTGGGGGATTCTGGGAGTTGAAGGCCGCCCATTTTAAAACATGCTGGCTGGGGAATTCTGGGAGTTGAAGGCCGCCCATTTTAAAACATGCTGGCTGGGGAATTCTGGGAATTGAAGACCGCCCATTTTAAAACATGCTGGCTGGGGAATTCTGGGAATTGAAGACCGCCCATTTTAAAACATGCTGGCTGGGGAATTCTGGGAGTTGAAGGCCACCCATTTTAAAACATGATGGCTGGGGGATTCTGGGAGTTGAAGGCTGCCCATTTTAAAACATGCTGGCTGGGGGATTCTGGGAGTTGAAGGCCGTCCATCTTAAAACATGCTGGCTGGGGAATTCTGGGAGTGAAGCTTGCCCATCTTAAAATATGCTGGGGGTTTGGTGACGAAACCACAGAGTCATCTAGTGACTTCCAGGCATTAACCACTCTGTTGCTAAAGTTGTATTTTCTGCAGTCAAGTTTGGAGCGGTTCACTTTGAGTTTGTATCTGTTGTGTGCTCGTGTATTGTTGTGGTTGAAGCTGAAGTAGTCGTTGACAGGAAGGACGTTGTAGCAGATAATTTTATGAGCTATGCTTAGGTCGTGCCGAAGGCGACGTAGTTCTAAGCTTTCTAAGCCCAGGATTTCTTCTCTAGCAATCAATTTCTTCTCTTGCAATGAAAAGCAGCCGGCTCGGTGGTCACCAGGTGGCAACCAAGAGTAGTGAATGAAATTTATGGCTGGAGAACATCTCTGTAGAGAGAGCGTTGTTTCTCAGTCAAAGACACTTTTTAGATAGGCGGACTTCAACTCCCAGAATTCTCTAGCTGGCCTAGCCAGAGAGTGTTAGAAGTCGGTTCATTTTATATCCCATCTTTATTCATTTTATAAATAATTCAAGGTGGCGAACCTATCCAACGTACCTTCCTCCTATTTGCCCCAGAACAATAAGCCGATGGGGTGGGGGTGGGGGGCTGAGAGAGAGAGGGGGGCCAGCACCCAGTCTCTGGTGATAGGCCCAAAGACACCCAGCCGGCTTTCATGCCTACGGCGGGACTAGAACTCACATCTCCTGGTCATTGGCCCAGAGTCACCCAGCCAACTTTCATGGCTAAGGTGGAACTAGAATTCCCAGTCTCTGGTGATAGGCCCAAAGTCGCCCAGCCGGCTTTCATGTCTACGGCAGGACTAGAACTCACTGTTTCCTGGTGTCAGGCTCCTCCTCTATCCTGACGCCTTACCCACTAGACCACACTTCCTCGTAAGTTCAGGAAAGTTCATAAAAGCCTCTTCAGGAAGCTTCCAGTCCAGCTCTCCCGTGAGCTTCGGATCCATCATCCTCGCCTGCTTAGAATCCTGGGCTTTTAAAAAAAAGAAACAACCCTCCGTCCCGAGAACCTCGTCCCCTCAGGCCAGACCAGACCCCCGTGATTCGAAAACAAGCCCTTGCCTTTTAGCTTTGGTTTAACAGCTTTTCTCCGAGAACGAGGGATGGGGTGGGGAAAGTCATGCTTGCCGTTCCTAGCGTGCTCCCGTTTCTCAAGTCACCTTTGGAACGAATGAAATATTCAGGCCCCGCGTGAAATATTAATAAGGGTTGTTTGTGCATGAATCAGAACAGCGTCAAGTCTCTAGATGGGTCGTGTGGGGAGGTCTTCCAAGGTCTCGGCTGGTGAAACGAATCCAGCGCCTTCCTGCGCTCCGTTTCCCTCCCTTCCCGCCCCTCCCCCCGCCGTCTCCAATCAGGGTGACCCGGGTTCGAAATTAAGACAGGTAAGCGGCCGCCAAACTCCCAAGGCAGGAGGCTTAAAAATGGAATCTTAGGCAATTCCCCGTGGGAGTAAGTCTCCGCTTAGGCTTATGCAGAATAACAGCATAACAGAAGGGACCTTGGAGGTCTTCTAGTCCAACCCCCTGCTCAGGCAGGAAACCCTATATCATTGCAGACAAATAGTTGTCCAATCTCTTCTTAAAAACCTCCAGTGTTGGAGCACCCACAATTTCTGGAGATAAGTCATTCCACTAATTAATTGTTCTCACTGTTAGGAAGTTTTTCCTTAGTTCTCGGTTGCTTCTCTCCTTGATTGGTTTCCCTCCATTGCTGCTTGCCCTGCCTTCTGGGGCTTTGGAGAATAAGTTGACCCCCTTCTTCTGTGTGGCAGCCCCTCAAATATTGGAACACCGCTATCATGTCACCCTTGGGATTGGTGCATCCAGAAAACGTGTCTTTAGCCCATCCTGGGCTAGAGCGCTGATCAGTAAAAATGTATAGATAGTCCTCAACTTAACAACCCATCACTTAGTGACCGTTTGAAATTATGACCTGCTTCAAAAAGAGGACTTGGGAACGAATCCGAAGTGCTGATGGCCTCTGCTTTAAGTCAGCAGCTCGGCTGCATTTACGACCGTTTGCTGCAGTCCCCTTTCCTTGACGTCTCGTTGACAAACACGTCGGAAGGGATTTAGGGGACGAAAACGTTCTCCCCGCTCTGGATGGATCCAGAGATGGGGGAAGAGAAAATGAATTCCACCCCTGCTAAGACAACCTCACCTTGTGGTGCCCTTTTCGCTGCCCCCTCTCCAGGTTTCTGAAAAGCCTGCAGCGCCTGAACGTCACCATCACCCGAGCCAGATACAGCCTTTTCATTCTTGGGAAGCTGAAGACGCTCATGGTAAGTGGGAAAGGGCGAAACGAGGCTTAAAACGGAGTGAAGTTTCTTTTTTTTCTTGTTTATCGACTCAGAGGGAATACATGAGAACTGGATAACGTTGTCTTTGGGGGTGGGTGGGGGTTTAAGGTACGGGTAGTCCTCGACTTACGACCACAGCGGAGCCCAAAATTTCCCACATTTGTTAAGCGAGTCTTGCCCTCATTTTTACCGCCTTTCTTGCCACTTTCCTTGTTAAGTGAATCGCTGCCGTTGTTAAATGAATAACGCGGCCGTTAAGCGGTTAATCATCACTGTTCTAGACAATTGGACAATAAAGGGTCTTGTTTCCTGCAAAAGGGCTGGGTGCCTCATCAGGTTAGGGGGTTGGCCCCCCCTGCTTCGGAGAAGGGCCAGAAGATCTAGATTTAGAGCAGGGGTCAGCAACCCGCAGCTCTGGAGCCGCATGTGGCTCTTTCATCCCTCTGCTGCGGCTCCCTGTCGCTGGTCAGCTCCACAATTGATAGGGCTTTCCGTTAGGATAGGTAGAGGAAAAAGGACGCCGCGCTAGGAGGAAACTCTATGGTGGGGGAACTGGACTTCTGGTCAGCAGAGGAAAAAGGATGCCAATCTAGGAGGAGACTTTATGATGGGGGAACGGGACTTCCGGTCGGCTCCAGAATTGAACGGGGGGCTTCCGGTTAGGATCTTTGTGGCTCTTTGAGTGTTTAAGGTTGCCGACCCCTGGCTTAGAGACTCAGCTGGGCTTGGAGACCCTGAGATATGAAGGATGTCCTGTGACCTTCCTCCCTTTGTCCATCTTGGTTCTTTTTCAGGAGAACAGAGACTGGAATGAGATGATCCAGGACGCCCAGCGGAGAGGGAACATCATCCAGACCTCCAAGAACACTTACAAAGCCACCGCCATGAAAATCCTCAAATCCAGACCGCTTCCCCCCCACCTCGGAATGGCAGCTCTAGACGCCCCAGCGGCCCTCAGTGGAGCCAAACCACCGCCCCTCCCCAGTCCAGACACCCAGCGCCCTCCAGTCTCCCTTCCCACTCCGGCTGGCAAAAGGACCCTTCAAGAGACGCCCAACCACCGGCCGCCCCCTGTGGCCCAGGTGAAACCGATCCAGGACAGGCCGCAAGACCCCCGTCTGTTCAGACGAGCAGAGTCGGTGTTCAAAGCCCCCGACTGCAAGGAGGGTCAGACTCCTCCCGCCTTGGGACCCTTGTCGATGCAAAAATCCTCCGGACATCTGGCCGTTCAGAGCCGTAGCAATTCCGTGGAGAGCCTGGGGGAAACGCCGAGCCACGTTAGACCCGTGCCTAGCACCCTTCTGCCGAGCGGAGCCCCCTCCACCACCGATACCTTGGACCAGAGGCTCTCCCTCCTGAACGAGCAATTGAAGGCCTGGAAAAACCACCCCAGTTATTCACGGAGGATATTGGAGGTGTCCCAAGAGAAGGACGATGCTACCGAACCCAAGAAGAGACGCACCACTTTCTGACCTCCCAAGACCCCTAATTCCTTCCCAGGTGTCTTGTATTCGAGTCTTCCCATCACCTCTTGCCTGTAAGACTTGACAGAGAGAGAGAGAGGGTCTCTTTGCATGCCTGGGTCTGTATGCATAAATATACTGACAGGAGGCCAATGCGCCTTGAAACAGACCCATATATTAAAAGAACCCCAAACTCCGTAAGCCTTAGGGGCCATGTACATTTGTATAGCAAAGAAAGGTTTATTTTTTAGAGGCCAGGGAGCCGAAAATGCCCATTAAATGCTTCCGTATGTGTGTGTGTGTGTGTGTGTATAGTGTCCTATTCCCATCAATCAAGGGCTTTTGTCAGTCACTCTGCTGGTATGTGTGGGACCCCTTCCTTCAGCAAGCCCTCCCATCTCAGGCCTGAAAACCTGCTTTTATTTCATTGCTGATTCTTCGGGGTACACAACCCAGCAGGGGTTTGGGGGAGGAACTTTGCCATGCTCAATTCCGGGTGCCTTGCGGGGGGGGGGGGAATTGCTGTAGCAACATCGGCCGGAAAGACCTTTTTGCGCAAATAACAAAATAACGTCCCGTCTCCGTTCGTTGAGAGATTCTGCAAAATTCTCTTTTAACTTCCCTTGCCGGTTTTCTGATCAAAGTGCCTCTGTGGTTGTTGTTGGGTTGTTGTTTTTTTTGGCAAAGATTTGGGTTACCTTCTCCACTTGGGGTGGGGAGGGGGGAGGGGAGGAAAGTCCCTCTCTGCCTGCCCACTAAATCTGATATTTTATTAAAATCTTGCAATTTGGCAGTAATCAATTCCTCCCCCCCTCCTAGCCCGTGTCTTTCCCTCTCAACATTTGGGGACGAGGGTCCCAAGCACAGGGGTGAGATGGGGGAAAGCTGCTTAATTCTCCCTGCCCCTCAACCCTGGGCATTTTCACTTGGTTTGATAAAAAAAGTTGTGTTTATAATATATATATATATATATATATATATATATATATATATATATATATATATATATATATATATATATATATATATATATATATATATATATATATATATATATATATATATATATATATATATATCCTTCTGTTATGAATAAGCTAAATGTAAATACATTAAAATAGACCTTTTTTTAAGATCTCTTCCCCCTCCCCTTTCCCCTAAATAAATAATTCAGGTTGTATTTTCAAAAATACACTTGGCTTTTCCTGATTCGTGCTTTCGAAGGGTGAGTTAAGGACTTGTGAATTAGAGTGAGAGCGAATTACGTGAGGTTTTTCCAGGGTTTTGGATCAGGGCCCTGCTGCGTAGAAGCAAGTGAATTACTGTATTTCCGGACTATAAGACGCACCGGTGTATAAGACGCACCAAGATTTCAAAGAGGTAAGTAAGAAAAAAAAGGTTTTTGTCATCCCCGGCCCCCAGGAGCACTCTACAAGAGATTTTGGGGGTTCTCCGAACTGCACAGAATCTTAGCTAGAGGTTCTCCCGAACCCCCAGCAGCCCACCCCTGACTACCTGTCTCTTGATAGCTTTTCAAAAAAAACACCACCTCATAATTTGGGACGGATCTGTAGACTTACGAGTCTCATTCGCTCAATGTGAGGCTAGACGATGGAACACTTGATGTCATATAATAATTTTCCTGTTAGAACATCAATGTGTGTGTGTGGTTTTTTTTTTTGCAGAGTGCTTTTCAATTCTGCAGTGGCACGTTCACACGTACAAACCGGTTGCATTGAAATCCACCTAAAAAGAAACCCCGGATCCTCTTCTAAGGCAATTTATTTACATATGACAAATTCTCTCAAGGATCGGATTCGTCCCGCGTCCCACCCCCTCAAGCATCCATCTATGTTCCAGAATTAGGGCACGGAGAACCGAATTTTGCATATCTTATTCAGGCTGCAGAACTGAAAGCATCAAAGGTTGAGGGTTGTGATTTTGGTTGTTTTCCTCTCAAGGACCACAACCCTGCAAATTTCCTTGGTTCCCACAGCCAGCCCTGTGATTTTATTTATTTGTTTATTTATTTATTTATTTATTTATTTATTATTATTATTTTGCAGAGATTTGGCAACCGATTCCTGCCGTGTTTGGACCATATGATGAACTGAGCTCCTTCAACGTTGACCCCTTTGTGCAGTAACTTTTCACAGAGTTAGAGCGAGAAGGGAATTGTGCAAATAGGATGATGTGGATGACTTTGGGGGATTTTTCTCACCTAATGGCACGGTCTTCTTACTACACTGCCCTGGTGTTAGTCCACCTATCTTTCTAAGCTAAGGATAACCACCACGGTGACTTTACACTTTGGAGGTAAAGACCAAGAGTAATTTGCTTGGTAGTGGCTGCATCTTCTCCAGCAAACACTGCAAAAGCTCCTAAAAATCAAGAATTATTGGCCGAAGTAGTCCTTGACTTATAATTGAGCCCAACATTTCCGTCGCTAAGCGAGACATTTGTGAAGTCAGCTTGGCCCCATTTTTATGACCTTTCCTTGCCACCGTTGTTCAGTGAATCACTGAATCTAATCGCTTAGTAACACAGTTGTTAAGTGAATCTGGTTCCCCCATCGACTTTCCTTGTCAGGTAGCAAAAGGGGATCATGTGACCCCCGGGACACTCCGACGGTCATAAATAAGAGTCAGTTGCCATGCGTCTGAGTTTTGATCATGTGACCTTGGGGGATGCTGGAGCAGTCGTAAGTGTGAAAAAGGGTTATATAAATTATTTTCCAGTGCCGTTGAACGGTTATAAAATGAGCAGTTGTAAGTCAAGGACTACTTATAGCATGTTTTCCCCAAGTCCTTAATTGGGGGGGGGGGGACTTAAGTAGCAGTTACATTTTTCCTCGCCTCCTTTTGTCTTAACTTTTTGAACCATTTTTCCTTTCCTTTCCTACGGATAACTTCCTTATCCTGTAACTTTAGCTCAGATTTTTTTCAATCTTGCCTACTTTTGAGATGTAGTGGAACAGCTTCCCTCCAGAAGTTGTGGGTGCTCCAACACTGGAGGTTTTTAAGAAAGAGGACAACCTTTTGACTGAGATAGTATAGTGTCTCATGCTTGAACAGGGGGTTGGACTGGAAGACCTCCCAAGGTCCCTTCCAACTCTGTTATTCTGCATTCTATAGATTTAAGCCACCCACTCCCCATTCTTCTCTTTTATTCAGCTCTTATCCGATGACAGTATCGGAATGAGGTTCAAATCCTGAAAAGATTGCCCATCCTTGCTTCAGTCCTATCTATCTTGATCATCCTTTGTGCATTCAAGAGTTCGGTTGTACTTCCGGTGCTTTCGAAAGTCTGATCTGCGAGCTCCGCGGTCAGCTCCGAGCTCTCCTTGTCAGAGGGTCCAATTGGGACCATAGCCACCTTGGAGGGGTGGCGAAGCAAAGGGGGACCGCCTAGCAGACGGAGGGGAGCCACACGTTCCTTCCCTGACTAGGAAAGCCCCCTCTGCTGACGACAAGAAGAAGACGACAAATATGGCTGCCATGAAGCCGAAGACAACCAGAATACCTAAGACCGAGCAGGAGGAGAGAAAGTGATCTGGGCAAAAGAAAACTCTTTGAAATTAACCCCAAGAAATACGAGGGAGACGTATATGGGAGATATGTGCTTGCAGCGGAACAAATACACTAAAAGGAAATTACAAGAGTTCGTTGTCTTCCTATCGAAAGACAGCCAGTCTGAAGTTCTCCTCTCACAATTAAAAAGAGGGTTGGTTCCTGGTTTAAGAACTAGGAGCACCTAACCATCATAATAAGGAAAGCTAGTCTGTTTAAAGGAAAGCCCTGTGCAAACTCTCAACAAACCCCTAATTCCATCTTTGGCATCAGGGAATGCGAAGTGGCTCTTACTCGTTCTTTTCACAATCTTTTTTGGAAGGATGCCCACCAACCAACGAGTTAAATCTTGCAAAACTGGGAAGAAAAATTAATCCGAGACCTAATAGCAATTAATAAGTTGCTTTTATGTAATGGATTATAACACCATAATATTTCAGGTAAAATGTTTGTTTTTTTTCTAAAGGCTGTAGTTCACCTGATTGGTTTGTTTGTTTTTAATCTCCCCTTCCCCACTCTTCTTTAGGACACCAATAATTCCAACAAATATAATGCTCTACCAAAGAGAAAAAGAAAAGAATTGAACTGTAATATGTTCGGCAAAGCCTGGAGGAATGTGATGTAGTTTTGGCGTAATAAAAACCAGTGTTGAAAGCTGAAGAGACTTAACCAAAGAGTAAAAAATGGAAAACAAGTCCAAAAAAAGAAAGAAAGAAAAGGAAAAGGAAAACTTAATAAATTCAGCAACTTGATTTTTTTAGGCCACGTTATCCTTTGAGGCCTGAGCAAATGAGGAAAACGGCCCCGTAAAGTTCCTTTTCCAATTTTGTACCTGCCAGACTCAGTTTAGCCGATTCCCTAAACATCTTCCTAAAAAAATTGGGCTGGAAGGAAGAAGAGATTTGGAAGGGAAAGAGCAGTGCAACGTAAATGCAAGATAACCGACGGCATTTTGCCCCCAAACCCACCCCTTTTTGGAAGCTACTCCTGTGCAAAGGAGAACTCTGGACAATTTTCCCCTCAAGAAGGTAGTTGGAAAATTGCAAACAATTCCACCCCGCCAAGTCCTGTTGAGGCGTCCTTTCCTGGCTTGGTGGACCCCATAACAGGTATCTGTATGTTCCTTCAACTTATGGTCCAACCGAAGATCTGTGTGAGGAGCAGGGATTTCTGTGTGAATCCTTCCACGCTTGGCCAACAAGGACCAAGAGACACCAGCTCGGCTGGATGATGGTTCTTTCTGAGCTCGCAACATTTTCAGGCTGTCCCAATCTTTTCTCGCTTCCGCTCGAGCCTGGGATTTTGACGGAGCACTTTCCTCCTCGTCCTTCAGAGGTCCAAAAGTTGCTGCATGTGTAGGCTCACCGCGCTGGCCACGAAGGCCGAAAGGCTGAGATACATCCCGGAGACCGAGTCACACTCTGTGTCTTCCCCTTCACACTTAGTTTGTTCACACAGGATGCCCTTGGTACCCGGCGGGCAGAGACACCGCTGGTTCTCGTAACAGGTGCCTCCGTTTTGGCAGATCAGGAGTTCGTCATCACAGACGTTCGCTGTGGAGAGAGGGAGGCGTTGGAAGTGCTAGGAGTTGGGAGGCAGGGTGGGGAGGGAGGTTGGGGGGGGTTGCTCCCCCAAATTAAAATTCAAAGGGGTGGACAATAAAGGTTTTGCCAGTGAGGTTTGGTGGCTTCTGAAAGGGCAGTTAGATTTGCAGAACTGAGTCATGTTGAGCCAGGAATGAGAGACGGTTACGGATGGATTGAAAGACAATGTCTTTCAACCTTGGTGACTTTAAGATAGTGGACTTCAAGCCCCAGAATCCCCCAGCCAACTTGCTTTAAGATGAGTAGACCAACTCCCAAAATTCCCCAGCCAGCTTGTTTTAACCCGTGTGAACCAATGTTCCCTCTAACATTGAAAATCACTGCGCGGCAGTTGGAAACTGCTGCGCTGCGTTTTCTTTTCTGGAGGGACCGAACTGGCCTCCCTGGATGAAGAGTAAGCTGGTGGGCAGCAGCCTTTGATCTCGCTCTCCTCCTCTCCCTAGCAGTGGAGCCCGCCTGGGGAGGCAAGAGTTAAAGCTCTTGGGGAGGCTCCTTTCCCCCATCCCCCACCCACCCCCAAAGGCTGGTGATCAATGTTCCCTCTGACATAAGAAAACGCCGCACAGTAGTTGGAAACTGCTGCGCGGCGTTTTCTTATCACATGCGTGGCCGCGCAGCCGCACAGCTTAGAGGGAACATTGGTGTGAACGCCAACTCCCAGAATTCCACAGCCAGCTTGCTTTAAGATGACTGGACTTCAACGCCCAGAATTCCCCAGCCAGCTTGCTTTAGGGTGTATGGATTTCGACTCCCAGAATTCCACTCATCTTAAAGCCTGCTGGCTGGGGAATTCTGGGAGTTGAAGTCCACATGTCTTTAAAAAATCACCAAGCTTGAGAAACGCTGCCCCAGACTGGATTCAGGTCAGCAAATCAACTCCCACACCTCCATTCAGAAAGGGGAACATACTTACGTAAGCAACCTTGCCTCCAGTAGTAGCCGGGCAGACAATCGTCACATTTCGGCCCTGTCACGCCCGCATCTTTGCATTCGCAATAGCCGCTCTCATTACAACGGTTAGCCAGCGAGCCAACGCGGTTGCAGTTGCAATCTGGAAGAAACAACGGACCAGCAAAGTCAGATCTGCAGTGGAAAACCTAGGAAGTCATTCTCTAATTCTGACAGTGATGAGACTGGGAGCAACTATGGAAATCCTGTGAGAATGGACCGCTTCCTAAGTTCTGGATAATGTGTACTCGCCATCCTACATCACCCTTAAGGTGTTTGGGGGGCTGTAAGGTCCCCCCAACTACAAGTGAGGAGCAACTGTGATCCTGGATAGACAGCTAGTCCTTGACTTACGCACACAAAATTTCTATTGCTGAGCAAGATGGTGGTTAAGTGAGTTTTCCCCTTTTAGAACCTTTCTTGCCACGGTTGTTAAGTTAGACACATGGTTGTTAAGCGAATCTGGCTTCCTCATTGACTTTGCTCATCCGAAGGTCACAAAAGGGGATCGTGTAACCCTGGGACAATGCAACCGTCATTAATACAAGACAATTGCCAAGCGTCCATATTTAGGAGCATGTGACCATGGCGATGCTGCAATCCCTATGTCCGTGATGGCGAACCTATGGCACAGGTGGCATGCGGAGCCATCTCTGCGGGCATGTGAGTGGTTGCCCTAGGTTACCTCCACTGCGCATGCGCGTGCCAGCCAGCTGAGTTTCGGCTGGCCCCACCCATGCAGCCCCTCCCCTCCCAGGAGTCTTCACGCGGTCCGTTTTAGATGCCCCACGCGGCCCGTTTTGGGCTCATGCAGAGGCTCCGGGAGGGCGAAAACTGGGCCTCTCGGAAGTCCAGAAATGGGCCGGGGGAGGCCGTTTTTGCCCTCCCCAGGCTCCAGGAAAGCTAATTAACCAGTGGAACGGCTTGCCACGAGAAGTTGTGGGCGCTTCATCACTGGAGGTTTTTAAGAAGAGACCTGTCAGTCACCTGTCTGAAATGGTATAGGGTCTCCTGCTTGAGCAGAGTGGGTTGGATTAGAAGACCTCCAAGGTCCCTTCCAACTCTATTTTGATTGTTTGTTTTTTTGATTGATTGATTGATCATGCAACCAGAAGTCAACCAGGGCTCTAGAATATTGCCAAACAGCTCTGAAGCTACCCTGGTGCTTTTATTTTTTTCAAGGGGCAACTGTACTTTCTGTTTTTTTTTCTTTGAAGACGTTTTGCTTCTCATCCGAGAGAGCTTCTTCAGCTCTGGGGCCTTCCACGGCTACTCACCTACGCACACATTCTCATCGTCCAGCTCCGCGGAGCTATTTCGGAAGTAGCCAAGCCGACAATACTGGCAGTGCTGTCCCCGGGTGTTATGCTTGCAACTAATGCAAGTCACCAAGTTCAGGAAATCAATGAAGCTGCACCGGTTGGAGTGTCCATAACATTCACAGTCTGCAAGACCCCCAGGTCGCAGGGAAGGGGGGGGGTAGAAAAAAGAGAAAGAACATGGTCTGATTTATCAGGTGGTGTGAAAGCTGGTTGAGAAATCAAACCAAGTTTCTAGAGGTTGTAGAACCGAGCTGTAGAGACACCCATCGTTGCATTCCGTTGGGTGGTTTTCTTTCACCCACAGCTTTGTGGAGAACCTCAAGGATAGATGAAAGAAGCAAGGAAGAAGGAGAAGACACATCTGGGAGACATTTGAGGGAGCATGCAACCAGAAGGCCATGCCTGTGTGTTTCCTTTCCTCCCCCACGGTTTGCGGCTTCTCTTAAAAAAAAAGATCCCATCAGCCTTGACCTGAGGAACACTGTGTTGAAATAAGGAGTCCTCCCAACTGCCTACCCAGTGACCACCCATGGGTCATCTTGAGATGGGAAAAATGAGAGGGCAGCTCAGATTGCGAGACTGGGACAATGTTTCTGGTAGAAGACTGGTTGTCGTCATCCACAAGAAAACCAAATGGGGCCAAGTTGGCTTGAGTAGCTGGACCATCTCACTCACTACGACATTCGATCCATGCGCAAAGACTTGGGGTCAGCAGATGAAGTGGCCTCCTCACACTATTAATTTAAAACAATGCAATGTTTTGTAATGACCGTTTGAGATATGTCCCCTTGATGGTCTACATAGAGAGTCTGTTGTGGCCCGCCAGCTGCCAGTGGAGCTGGCGGCAGACTCGGACAATGAGGAGGTTGGGGAGGAACTTGGGCCAGTTCTGGAGTCTGGGGAAGGCTCTGATGGATGCTCTGCGTCGGACGCAGAGATAGAGCCAGGGCCGTCCGACATTTCCCAGCCACCGGAGAGGCAGCTGCCTTTGGAGGCTGAGATGAGTGAGGAGGAAGAACAGCTGGGGCCTGTTCCAGATGCGCGTATGCTCAGAGCTGTTAGGAGAGGAGAACAACGGAGGACAAGGAGTCAACTCGGGAAGCAAAGCACACGTGGATGCTGAATGGTCCCTCCCTGTCTGGGGAATAAATAGAAGGAAAGGGGAGTGGTGGTCGTAGGAGACAACAGTTCGTATTTCTGAAGATTTTGCTCATTGTGTTTCGTGCATCAAAGACTGCTTGCCACAAATGAGAATTAAACTAGGTTTCCCCAAAACTCAGGTGAGTCGAGATGATAAACCCTCACGTTCTTCACCCAGACTTTCAGGGAACACTTAACACGTTAAGGCAGGACATACTACTTTACTACATACAAGAAACAGAGCTCTAATGAACTCCATCACCGTCAGACTATATTCATCCTCTTTTAACAATCCCATAATCCCTTGCAGGGTGGAGTCTGAGCCACTGAATGGAGCTGAGTGTTTACTGGCCGGATGCCCTGGAGTTTTGTTCAGCAAGATATATTCTCAGTGTGCCCAGAGAGAGAAATATCTGCCTCTACTTAGGATCGAACTCACAGCCTCCTGATTGTGAGGCGAGAGCTCCACCTCTAGGCCACTGCACCACTCGCTGTCAGACTTTATTACATCAGAGAAATCAAAATAGTCAGCGAAGGAGACGGTACGGTTCCCACGTTCTTTGGACACTTCGCAGGTTTTCCATTTCAACACATTGGCTGCCCTACCTGTCCCTTGTCTTACCTGGAAATGTTTCAATAGGGATCCGGACATCCGATTCAGGTTTGACCTCGATGGCTCTGGAAGTCTCAGGCAAAACTTGAGAATAACGTTAAAACAAAAAACAACCCCACCCAAAACAAATTTTTCTCTCTCTCGTCCCCTTTCCCGTGTCCACAAACACAAGCTATTGTCAAACTGGGGTTCCTCCTTTTAATTATTATTTACCGTATTTTTCAGAGTATAAGGCGCACCTTTTCCCCCCCTAAAAGAGGCTGAAAATTTGGGTGCGTCTTATACTCCAAATGTAGCTTTTTCAAAGCTTTTTTTTCCAGCCCTAACAAGGTGCTAACGATTTTCCCGGCTTGCAGGATTTTTTCATTGCTACTTCCTCCGAAGAAGTTTTTTTCCAGCCCTAAGTCTTTGCAGGCTTGTTTTCATTCCTACTCCCTCCGAAGAATATTTTTTTCAGCCCTAACCAGGGGATAAAATAATGTGCTGAAGCTGATCAGACTAAGGATGCTAGCCAGATGAATACCTGGTAGGTAGATTTTTTCCCCTATTTTCCTCCCCCAAAACTAAGGTGCGTCTTATATTCTGGAGCGTCTTATACTCCGAAAAATATGTTATTTTTGGGCGGGGGGGATATCTCTTTTCTCTGTTCTTGGCTAAGAATCTTTAGAATGGCTGAACAGGTAATCCTTGACTTACAACCCCTGTTGAGCCCAAAATTTATGTTGCTAAGTGAAAATGTTTGTTTAAACGGGTTTTGCTCCACTTTACGATGTTTCTTGCCGCAGTGGTTCACTGCCATTGGTAAATGTGTACCACGGTCGTTAAGCGAATCTGGCTTCCCCATCAACTTTGCTTGTCAGAAGGTCGCAAAAGGGGAATCACGGGACACACACACACACACACACACACACACACACACACACACACACACACACACACCCAGGACACTGCGACTGTCATAAATGCGAGCCAGTTGCCAAGGGTCTGAATTCTGATCACGTGACCACGGGGACGCTGCAACGGTCATAAAGTGTGAAAAACGCAGCAACCGTCGTAGAGACACACTGGTTGGCTAGCATCCAAGTTTCGATCCCGTGACCGTGGGAATGCCGGGAAGGTTGTAAGTGTGAGGACAGGCCACCAGTTACTTTTTTTTCCAGTGCTGTTGTAACTTCGAACGGTCACTAAACAAAAAATGGTTGTAATTTGAGGACTACCTGTACATTTGAGGTGGAAAAGCCTGATTTTGGAGACGTTCAGAAAACCGGCAATTTATGCGATGAAAGGAGGCGGCTTTTAAGAAGAGATTGGGCAACTGTTTGTCCGAAATGATGTGAGGGTCTCCTGCTTGAGCAGGGGGTTGGACTAGAAGACCTCCGAGGTCCCTTCCTACTCGGTGATTCTGTAACTACGCTGCTGGCACGGGGCGAGGAAAGAGACGCCAGCCAAGAGTTGGTGACCCCAGCTGTCATCTTCTCCTGGCATTGCCTGCCTTACATTTCCCACCTGAAGCAGTTTTTATGACTGCAGTAATTCCATTAGCATTCCTTCGTCTCCAGAGGTGCCAACTTTGGCATCTTGTGGGCAGGACCAACCGCTTAAGAAAGACACGTCCACCCCCTCCTTCCCTCTGAATTCTGCTGATCCCCAAGGACTCCTTGATGGTTGTCCACAGTTCCTAGCCTTACGACATCTGCTCCATGTTCATTCGTTAATTTCATCTGCATCCCACCTTTTATTAGTTTTGCAAATAATTCAAGGCAGGGAATGTAATTCCACCCAGCTTCTTCCTCGTTTTCCTCGCAACGACAGTCCTGTGAGGTGGGCTGTGCGGAGAGGGAGGGACTGGCTGAAAGTCACCCAGCTGGCTTGCATCACTAAGACGGGACTAGAACTCACCGTCTCCTGGTGATTGGCCCCAAATCACCCAGGCAGCTTTCATGCCCAAGATGGGACTAGAACTCACATTCTCCTAGTGATTGGCCCACAGTCACCCAGTCGACTTTCATGCCTAAGATGGGACTAGAACTCACCATCTCCTAGTGATTGGCCCAGAGTCACCCAGTCAACTTTCATGACTAAAACGGGACTAGAACTCACCATCTCCTAGTGATTGGCCCAGAGTCACCCAGTCAACTTTCATGACTAAAACGGGACTAGAACTCACTATCCAGCCTGGTGCCTTCACCACCAGACCAAATTGTCTCTCTTAATGCCCCCTGGGAGGTAGAGAAGGAGGGCAGGATAATGTCATCCATTTCTTCCAAAGTTCTCCAACAACCTAGAAGGCAAGGCGCGACATTTGCGCCGCTCGGTCCGTATCGCCTCAAGGTAGTGGCGGCGGCCGGTGGTTCGGAGAACTGGTAGCAGCGGCAGCGCGAGGCTCCGCCCACTCGCCCGGACGTCGCCATTCTCTTTTTTTAACCCTCTGCGCATGCACAAAGCCTTCTGTGCATGCGCAGGGGGTGAAAAAGCATGCGCGTGAGCGGAGCGCGGGTGAAAAAGCACACGCACGCGAGCGGGCGCAAAGCATGCACTTCCGAACCGGTAGGGAAGGTAAGTAGACTTCACCGCTGCCTCAAACGGCTGGCAAATCCTGTCCTGGTTTTGAATTGCCTCTTTAGATCGGAAGGAGTGAAAACATCAGGCCGCCGGGAGGTGACTTGGATGCTGCTCTGGTGCCTGGCATCCTTAGAACAGGTGTGTGCTGCAAGATACAATTCACAGGAGGGAAGAAGAAAGGATGCTGGGCTACTCAGGCATCGCTGCGGTACCTTGCCTGCCAATCTCTGCCTCGGTATCCTTTTTGATCACCCTGTGATCAGGGCCTGACAGCTTCTATTCCTTCCCCGAGACTCGCTGCCAGCAGTCCTGTTCTGAGAGCTCCGAATGAGACAGCACATAAGCCACGCGCCCCAGTCAGCAGCCAGCGCTCGGCCGAGAGCGTGGGTGGAAAAACAGAATTGTGCGCTGGAAACTCTCTCTCTCTCTCTCTCTCTCTCTCTCTCTCTCTCTCTCTCTCTCTCTCTCTCTCTTCCTCCCTCCCTCCCTCCCTCCCTCTCTCTCTCTCTCTTCCTCCCTCCCTCCCTCCCTCCCTCTCTCTCTCTCTCTCTCTCTCTCTCTCTCTCTCTCTCTCTCTCTCTCTCTCTCTCTCTCTCTCTCTCTCTCTCTCTCCCTTCCCCTTCCCTACCGGTTTGCATCGCGACAGAAGTGCGCGTTCTCCTCGCTTTGCTCAAGCGCGCGGCCCATCATGTTGCGCAAAACACCCAGAAATCACCCTCTGCGCATGCGCAGAAGCCTTTGCACATGCGCAGAGGTTTTTTTTTGCAAGCCGCAGTGACCGGAGGACCAGTTCGTGAGCGTGGACCGCCAGTCATCGCTGCAGGTTTGGCGAGTGGCGGTAAATTTCCGCTACTGGTTCTAAAGAACTGGTCCAAACCGGCAGCAACCCACCACTGCTCCCAGGTTTAAGGAAATTATCACCCTGCAGGTTCCTCACCTGAGATGTTTTAGGATTCTCCCTTGCAATGGCCGAAATCTTAATCCGTTTTGAAAGATTTCCATTGATTTAGCATTTTATTAAAGGTAGGGAGGAGAGGATGCAGCCACGGGTCTCTGCAGCTGATCTTCGAAGAGCATCATTCCGCCCCCCTCCCCAATGCAGGGTGACTGCCATTATCATAACCACCCACCCACCTGCCTCTCCCCCGGGGGATTTGGGAAACAGCTCCATGCAGGAGAGAAACCCGGTTAAAAATTCAAAGCATCGTCTAATTAGGTTTGAGTGTGTCAAACCAGGATGCCAAGGTGCTCAATTACGCGTGCCCTTGGATCACTCGGAGCATGTTCTGAGATGACTCCTTGTGAAATTGTTTCTAAATAAAGCATATTTGCCTGCAATTTGAACACCTGGCTGAGTTGCAGCCATATTTCTCCGTTTTTTCATCTTCTCTGTCACCCGTGAGTTGAAAACCTGGGATAGATAGGTTAGATAGAACACGGCTAAATATAGAGGCGTTCAGTCTGATCTAGCCTTCACTACTCCTACCAACCATTAGAGGGCATCTTTTTATAGTTCCCTGCTGCCATCTAGATCAGGGGTCACCAACCTTTCAGACCTCAAGGACCACTAAATTCATAATTTTAAATCCCGCGGACCTCTAATATGATCTGCCTAATGACTGGCTGGGTGGGCGTGGCTATGTGGTCATGTGACTGGGTGGGCATGGCCAACTCGATGTCACTCACATCGAGGGGCGCCTCGCCAGCCTCTACTCGCCCCTCCTCGCCTCCCCACCTGGGCTCCTTAGAGCCCCAACAGGAAGCAGTTGTTGGAGCTAAGCAGCCACCACGAGAAAGAGTTGACAAAACAGCTCAATTCAAATTGGATCTGGCCGAGAAGGAGGCTCATCAGAAGCACCTCACTGAGGACTACGAACATAGGCTTTCTAAGCAGAGGGAAGACCTGCGGGAGTGCAAGGCCAGGTACCGGCGCCTGGAGGCTCAGCGGGCTGAGATGGTCAGCCAGTTCCAGGCCATGATGCTGTCCCACTGGAACAAGGCTCTCCGGCTCTTCGCCACCAGCGGCGCTTCCCTCCAGCCTTCGCCCAAAGCCCCACACCAGGAGGCTGAAGCAGACCCCAAGTCAGAATTTCTGCCCTCCTCTGACCCACACAAAAAGACCCCAAAGGGGGAGACTCTCTGCAGCAACACAAACGCTCATTGCACGTATCCGGCCCAGGACCCCGTAGTTTGAAGACCCCTGATTTAGTGCAATATAAAAAATGCAAATAATTTTTCTGCGGACTACCAAAATTTTCTCGCGGACCACGAGTGGTCCACGGACCAGCAGTTGGTGACCGCTGCTCTAGTGGACATTTGCAATCCCAATCTGGTAGCTCTACCTGAATCCAGGTAGTCTTTGACTTACAACCATTCGTTTAATGGCTGTTTGACGTTACAGTGGCACTGAAAAAAGTGACTTACAACTGGTCCTCGTGCTTATGACCATCGCAGGACCCTCACCCTGCGATTCACCCTCTCAATGCTTGCCAAGACATATCTAACTGAGATGTTCTCAAGAGGTTCATCTCAAGAACAGACAGCTTTTAAAAAAAAGTTGTAGAAAGCCAGAAGTGGCGTGGATGAACGTGTGAGCCCTGGGAGAAGGAGGGAGGTGTTGAAAGGCAAAAATAGGCCTCTTCAATGGAGTGAACCCCAACCTATTTTTAGTTTAGCCGTCTTTAAAACCAGACAAGCAGAAAAGCTTTTCCCATCCTGGTTTATGGCTCCGTGCAAATCCATGCGACGATGATTCATCAACTCATTTAGGGTTGAAACCAGCCTGTTTTGGTGTCTACATCTTGAGAATGAATGGGTTAATCATAAAACATGTTCTTGAACGATGCACTGAGGTTCCTATACCCATAAATCACCCAATCTATTATGTATACTTTGCAACGGATAATAAGTCAGGAAGCTGGTTCCCTCCGGATATTTTGAGCATCGTCTCCCACAATCTTTTGCCATTGGCCACACCCAACAGGAGCTGATTGACGTTCAAAGCTTTTGGAGGTCACCTGATTGGCTCTCCTTGGATCTACAGCAATAGCAATAGCACTTAGACTTATATACCGCTTCATAGTGCTTTACAGCCCTCTCTAAGCAGTTTACAGAGTTCAGCATATTGCCCCCAACAATCTGGGTCCTCATTTTACCGACCTCAGAAGGATGGAAGGCTGAGTCAACCTTGAGCCTGGTGAGATTTGAACAGCTGAACTGCTGAACAAGCAGTCAACTGAAGTAGGTTGCAGTGCTGCTTTTAACCACTGCGCCACCTCGGCTCCTTATGAGCATCCTGGAGGAGAACCTGAACCTTCAAAACGAGGTATGGTCAAGATCAGGGCTCTTCAAACTTGGCAACTTGATGGACTTCAACTTCCAGAACTGCCCAGCCAGCATGGCTGACAGAGGAATTCTGGGAGTCGAAGTCCACGAGTCTTAAAATTGTACAGCTCCATTTAAACGGGTACCATGCTGGTCCCCACCCAGAACAAACCTGGTTCCTAATGCATGAAGACAATTTGACATCCCCCAAGGCATTTAAGGCCCCCTTGTTATCGTGGGAAGCCAGGTCTATCAGCACAACACAATCAACAGTTCCTAATCTACACATCACTTTCCTTTCCTTTGGGGAAACATTGTGATGGAGAAACTGTCTCCCACCCCCTGCTTCTTCTCAAAATGTCCTAGCAGTTGACCCAAGAACAATCTCACCACTATTTAGCGTCATCTTTGGGGGTCTACCACTGCTTCTGAAGCTCCCTCTAGCCATGTCAGCTCACATCAACACACCGTAGAGCGCAAAGCAAGGAGGATGGACGATAACAGGTGGAAAGGAGAAAGGGGATATTTTGCTACCAGATACAGTTCCTACAGGAAGCTGAAGTTGGCCATAGCAGGTGTTTCTTACCTTCTGGGTCCACATCAGTCTTAGCTGGGATGACGTTCTCTTCCAAGAAGGCCAACTCAGAAGAACTGGTCCTTTCTTGCAAAGACAACACAAAATTCCAATTATGGGAAAGTGACGGTGCCCCAAAACCAGGTTCTTGGTATTAACTCAGGGATTTACACAGCCTATTTTTTTAAGCTAATTGAATCTTTGCTTAATTTCGGTGCAGTGGCTTCTTTCCACCTGGACGGATAACCTCCATTCCTCTCCAACTTTTTATTCATGCAAGAAAGTGGACGACGCAACTGCTTTCCATTAACAAGAAAATAGAAATGGAATCGCGTGGGTGAGCATCTTTAAGCGTGATTCCCAACGAACATCCAGGAAAGGTGTTACCCTTTTAAGAGCAGCCGTTATATAAATAAGCAACTGAAGGGACCTGTCACTTTACAAAGAAAGATGGTTAGGAAGATAATCAAGAAATCTTGAGCTCTGAAATTCTGCAGTTGCTGGAATTTTTTAGCATCCCTTCCCTTTCTTTTATGTACACTGAGAGCATATGCACCAAAGACAAATTCCTTGTGTGTCCAATCACACTTGGCCAATAAAACTATTCTATTCTATTCTATTCTATTCTATTCTATTCTATTCTATTCTATTCTATTCTATTCCATTCCATTCTATTCTATTCTATTCTATTCTTTCTTCTCAATAGACCTTCCTAAAGAGATTCGGGGAGAAATTGGCCTTAGAAAGGAATTGCTTTGAGTTTCAGCAAATCCAGAGATGGGAGCAGATGTAGGGTTTAGCAGATGTAGAGGTGTCTTTTTTTTTACCTGGTTGGTCTCCAGGTGTCACCTGAGATGTTGTGGCCCCCGTAGGGGTTGAGGTGATCCTCATCAAAGCAGGTCTGGAATAGAATCCCAAACAAAATCCAAGTTGGAATCGAATTGATTTGACTTACCAAGACACAAATATGAACCATGAAGGATTGGCACAACCGTATTCTGCAAAAGTGCATGAGTTGTCTTTAAGAGGAGCATCCTTCTTGTGCCTTGAGAACAACCTAGCTCTGGATTGTCCATCCCCAGCAGATATTTCTATGAAAGTGTCCAAGAAGCCTTCTCTAATTTGAACATCCTAATCTGACAAAAATATCTACTTTCCAACAACTCTTCTTCCTCTTGCCTTCATCAAGCACTGCCAATACAGTCTTCTTCTTCTTGTTGTTGTTCTTCTTGTTCTTCTTCTTGTTCTTGTTCTTGTTCTTCTTCTTCTTCTTCTTCTTCTTCTTCTTCTTCTTCTTCTTCTTCTTCTTCTTCTTCTTCTTCTTCTTCTTCTTCTTCTTCTTCTTCTCCTTCTCCTTCTCCTTCTCCTTCTCCTCCTCCTCCTCCTCCTCCTCCTCCTCTTTCCTCCTTTAAAGCCTTATTTTAAAGAACTTGGATAAATGGAAACGGCAACACACAGATATTAATGGGGCTTTCAACTAGAATAGGAAGATGGCCCAGCACAAATTGGCAAGGGCTTAATTAGAGTCACAATAAAAGAAGCTGCCCTGGAGGCATTTTGCTTCTTTGCATATACACCTTTCCCAGTTCAGCTTGTACAGAGCGAAAAGCCTTATTAATTCACCTATCCCTGAGCTGCCAACCCAGGAATCCCATAGACATTTATGGATGGTTTTTGCATCGCCTCCAGAGGAGAGGGAGGGAAAGAGATCAGCCACGTCTCAACAGCCATAAAGGTTGGGAAATAAAAAGAAGTAGAAAGCAAAGTCTGTGAAAATTTGGAATGGAAGACGCCACATTTTTTAAAATCCAAATAGGAGTAGCATGAATGAAGTGGCCCTACTCCTTTCCTGTTGAAACGTATCGATTCATATCGTATGAGCCAGCCTTGTGTTGCAGCTGCCAAAAAAGACAATGCAGTCCTAGGCTGTATCAACAGAGCGACAGCATCAAGATCATAAGAAGTGATTATCCATGTAATAACTGCAGCTAAATTGTATTTGCACAACATTGGAAAAGTGAAGAGATTCCTATGGATGAGAATGTGATTAGGAAAACATTAGAATGTGCAGAAATGAATAGGTTAGCACTTGCAATTAAAGAGAGGGAACAAACTGAATATTATATTATATGGGAACTATTCTACCGATGGCTAGAGAATAAATATGAAAGTTAGAAATAAAAGTAGAGTAGTGAAATATAGAAAATATATTAATAGCATTAAATAAGCTAAGAAGAGGATTATTACAGTGTTAGACTATGTATATCAGTATTAAGAGTAGACAAATAATGCATATGGCTGTAAATTTTAATTGTTATTGCACAAGACATTTGTACCCAGACGACACACTGTTCAATGGAAGATGGATTGTTTGTATTAAAATAAAATTATATATTATTTTGGGGTGTATGGGGTGCTCAGGGAGGGGTAGCACCTCTGGTCTAGGGGCATGTCGTGTCCTTTACAGCAGCTCATTTTAGGGCAGCTGTTAGGGCAGCTCGTTCACCTTTGGTCCCCACCTGTCACTCAGCTCTCACCTGTGGCTCCTAGAAGCTGTAGCATGCGCAGCGGCCACACCCCGGGCAACAGCTTCGACAGGCTGGCCAAACCAGGTTGAGAGTAGCCGTTGGGTCATCGACCTTCGGTGAGATAGGGACTGGTCTATCCCGAGCATGTGAAGACAGATTCCGGCGGACTGAGTGGATGAAACCTACTAGAATGGGACAACGGTCACGAAGGCGGTCTCTGCAAGCGATGTGGTACGCTAAGAGCACGGCAAGACACGAAAGACGCCCTGATCAACCACTGTGCCCAGCCCATCTCTAACTGTCTCAACTCTTGTCCTGCTATTTGGAATAAGATGGAATCTGGGAAGAGAGAGTGAGGCTGACTATGCGCACCTCTCCCTCACTTTAATCCAATTCACGCACAAGTCTTGACATCCCAATTCCTGTGGAAAGTCCTGTGGCGATGGGCGAGCGACAAAGCAGCAGGTGTGGATACACTGGGAGCTGTAGCTGCGGACCTGCACACAGGCAACTCAGGTCTATGACTGATGTCAAGGTCCTCTTCGAATACGATGGACGAACATCATATATATATGATGGCTGCGCTGGCTGAGGAATTCTGGGAGCACAAGTCCAAAAGTCGTAAAGTTGCCAAGGTTGGAGACCCCTGTTCTAGAAAGCGTGCGGAGAAGAGCAACAAAGATGATGAGGGCACTGGAGGTTAAACCTTATGGTGAACCGACTAAGGGAACTTGATATGTTCATCCTAACAAAGAGAAGGATTAGGGTGATATTATTTGAGGGGCCTGTCACAGAGAAGAGGGGATGGTTCATTCTCCAAAGGACCTGAGGGCAGGAGAAGAAGCAATGGGTGGAAGCTACAAGAAGTAACAAATGGAAACTTGTCAAAGAGTCATCCAACCTAGAATTAAGGAGAAATTCCCTGACAATGACGACAATTAATCCGTGGAACAGCTTGCCTCCAGAAGTTATGGGTGCTCCAATGCTGGAGGTTTTCAAGAAAATGTTGGGCAATCATTTTTCTGGGATGGTACAAGACAAGATAGGTATCTCCTACCTTTGCTAAGAAGGTCTACAGAAGACCTCCAAGACCAAGTTATAATTTGCGTAAACATCAAAATAGAGCAAGCCATTCTGTGACATTCCATAGAAGTTATGTTTTGAAGACCATCAGAAGACAACAGATACTTTGGGGATGCGTTGGAGAAGACTCCTGAGAAGACTGTGGACAGCCAAAACAATAAATCAATGGTTCATCGAACAAACCATTGCAGAGTTTTGACTAGAAGCACAAATGACCAAGCTCAAATTATCCAATTAAGGACACATTTAAGTGAAGACCCTGTGTTCTGGAGAAGGTGGTGATGCTAGGAAAGATGGAAGGAATGAGGAGGAGGAGGAGGAGGAGGAGGAGGAGGAGGAGGAGGAGGAGGAGGAGGAGGAGGAGGAGGAGGAAGAAGAAGAAGAAGAAGAAGAAGAAGAAGAAGAAGAAGAAGAAGAAGAAGAAGAAGAAGAAGAAGAAGAAGAAGAAGAGGAAGAGGAAGAGGAAGAGGAAGAGGAAGAGGAAGAGGAAGAGGAAGAGGAAGAGGAAGAGGGAAGAAGGAAGAAGGAAGAAGGAAGAAGGAAGAAGGAAGAAGGAAGAAGGAAGAAGGAAGAAGGAAGAAGAAGACACAGCCAGAAGTTAGGTGGAAGGAAAGAGAAGAAGAGTGTTAGATAAGAATTACTCTCATCAGAGGCGAAATAGATCTTTTCCCTGGAACTCTGACATTATAAAAAGAAAACCGCAGTTTAAATACTAAAGTATAAGATATTTATTTCGGTACAAAAACAAATAAATCACATCCTGGTGTTTCCGCCCGGTTTCGAACCGGGGACCTTTCGCATGTCAGAACAACCAGAAACTAGGTGGAAGTAAGGAGAAGAAGAAGAGAACTAGAAGCTAGGTAGAAGGAAGGAGAAGAAGAGGACAACCAACAGTAGAGAAGTTGTGATGGCTACGCTGGAGGAAGATGTGAAGGACCAGTGAGGGACAGATCAACCTGATGAAAATCTATCTCTGTGGTTACTGAGACTCAATATCAACTTGATGGCACATAATCTATCAAAACTAATTTGCATGCAATATCGAAGCCAATTCCTGCAACTTAATGGGTCTTGCAAGATGTAACTCCTTGAGCTGGTAGATAAATCAATTCAACTTCAGATGATTAATGGGCAGGGACCATTTTTTTTAACCACCGAAGTCGAGGTGCGATTGGTTGAAAAACAGAGTTAAGGATTAATTTTATCGATTGAGCTTGTAACTTATGTGTTCGTTTTTATATTTCGCCTTCTTTCCGAAGCTTTGGAAAACAGCTGGTAGCCTGATCTAGTGTGCGTTATTTCAGAAAGAGAAATCTCTAGGGGAAAGAGATTTTATAAATACCACATTCAACCAACTTTATGCTTCTTCTTTTTTTCTACTTCTTCTTTCTTTTCTTCTCTCCTTTTTTGAACAATCGGAATGCTACATACTGATTGAGAGCAGTTTGACCATTGGAAGTCATGGCTCGAGTTGGATGGACATTCCCCCACCCCAGTTACTAAGACTTCTCCCATCTATTTGGGATGACACCGCTGGAAATTAGTGAGCAGGTGATGGGCATGCTCTCAAAATGGCTTCCATTTTTGACCTTGGCCAATGACAAGACTTCCAGTTATTAAAAGACCAACCGATCGTGATCCACTCATTACCTCCACTCACAAACTTTTCTGCAAAAGTGGGTTCCATTTCTATTGTCTTGGGTCGGTGCTGATGTTACCAAACATCAGAAAACAACCAAGCTCAGAGATACTGTATATAAACAGGGAGCAAGTCACACTCCTAGCACTGATGATGTTACCTAGTTGGGTAATGAAATGTCTGCAAGAAAACAACCAAGCTCAGATACCACCAAAGATCCCATAGTTGTTGTTGTTGTTGTTGTCGTCGTCATCCTCCTCCTCCTCCTCCTCCTCCTCCTCCTCCTCCTCCTCCTCCTCCTCCTCCTCCTCCTCCTCCTCCTCCTCCTCCTCCTCCTCCTCCATCATCATCATACCCCACTCCCTTCTAGCACTGATAATGTTGTCTAGCTGGGTAATATACAGCCACTGTTTATACACAGAACTGATGAAGTTAGCTAGTTGAGTAATGAAACATCTGCAACAAAACAACCAAGCTCAGAGGCCACGATTCAACCCTGAGCTACAAATTTTCTCTTCTATTGATATGGCCATAACAATAGACAACTTGTAGACAACTGTTGAAACCTCAACAGTTCTCAAACGATGCATTGCTATCAAAGGCACTACGTTTTCTCAACCAGACTTAAACGCACAACTCAGCCTGTCTCGATAACAAAAGAGGTTTAAAAGGAGCTCAATGGGCAGATCTTCAGGCTGTTCATACATTTACTTAATTGCAAGGAGGTCCCATAGGCTCTGAGCAGACATACATCCAAATACATGTCTATAGGAGAGCAGCAGAAATTCATGAAGTGCCTGGGTTAGCCATGGGAGAGCCTGTGTGCTTCCTTCAATGGGATCTACTGATAGATTGAAAGACTGCTAATACAATGAAAACACCCTTCATTCTGTGGCTATCCTTGGGACGGGGCTCTACAGAATCTATCCCTCCATATTTATTTGTTTGTTTGTTTGTTTGTTTGTTTGTTTATCTATTTATTATTTATTTATTTATTTATTTATTTATTTATTTATTTATTTATATTTTTATTTATTTATTTATTTATTTTCTATCATCTATCTATCTATCTATCTATCTATCTATCTATCTATCTATCTATCTATCTATCTATCTATCTATCTATCTATCTATCTATCTATCTATCTATCTATCTATCTATCTTATCTATCTTATCTATCTATCTATCCACAGTATGTATCTATCTGTGTGTAGGGTCCTATGCGGTCTCTGGACTTGATGGTTTTCTTGCAGATGGCATTGATGATGTCACCTAGTTTGGTAATGAAAAGTCTGCAAGAAAATGACCAAGCTTAGAGAGCACTAAAGAGCCTACAGTCCAACCCCGAGCTACAAATATTCTCTTTTAATAATATATCTCTCTCTCCTCTATATCTATCCTATATACTAATGGATAGTATATCTATCTATTTCTGTCTGTCTGTCTATATCGTATCTCTCTCTCTCTCTCTATCGTCTGTCTGTCTGTCTGTCTGTCTGTCTCTCTCTCTCTCTCTCTCTATTTATCTATCTATATTGCAGTGATGGCGACCCTTTTTTGGCTCAGGTGCCAAAAGCGTGCATGCGCACGTGATAGCGCGCATGCCCACACCCATAATGCAATGCCCTCCCCCGCACATGCACACAACCCCCGTGCTGCCCCCTGCGCATGCGCACAGGCCTCACTGAAGCCTCTGGACTTCCGGTAGGCCTGTTGGCCCATTTTATGCCGTCCCCAGGGTTCAGGAGGCTTTCCCTGAGGCCTGGGGAGAGTGAAAACGGCCGAAAAGAAGGCCGAAAATCAGATGGCCAGCGCGCGAGCTGGCATAGGGCAACTCTTAACTTGGTTTTCCTAAATACATCCCTAAACTGCAAAACTTGTCATAAATACGAATCAACCACTGCTTCCACTTTCTTCCACTGCTTATAAAGCCCTTCCTGCACCTGCTACTCAGCAGGGAGGGGTTGGGGGCCGTTATTAATGGGATCCGTCCCGCGGATGATCCTCCCTTCATTAATTAGCTGGGCAAACGCACAAGCTCTCCCGTTGACAAATGGGAAGCCTTGCGCCAGCGAACAGTCTGATTTTTTTAAACCAGGCTCCCCATCTATCCCCCTACTACGAGGAGGGAAGAGACTAGCAAGCCATGGGGAGGGGGGTGGTGGCAGCATCTTCCCACCTTACCTCTCACCGACACGACGTAGATGATGGCAGCAGGAAGCCAAAGCCGGCAAGAGAAGTGCAGAACTAGGCTATATCTACTGGCTTGCTGTCTACTCAGCAAGTCCGGAGGAGTGGGAGTCTCAAACTATGCTTAGCACCCACCTGGTTGCTGCGTTGCAATGAGGGGAGCGGTGGGCACCCAAGAGGATTCCGTGGTGTAGGTGGTACTAATCGTGGTTTTGGAAATGCTAGTTGTAAGGACGATAATTTGACGGTTAGTTACTGGCTTGGGCAGCTCCTTTGCTATCAAGAGAGAAATAAAGATGGCAGAGGAAAAAATAAATAAAAGGAAATAAAATCAGAACGCCAATCCCTTAAGAGAGACTTCTCAGATATAAGTAGGTTTTGTGGCCTTGGGAAATTAATCAACTAATCTATCTACTCATCTACTACAGGTAGTCCTCTTCCACTTACAACCGTTCATTTAGGGACCGTTCGAAGTTACAACGGCACGTAAAAAAGTGACTGAGGGGCCTTTTTTTCACACTTAGGACCAGCATCCCCATGGTCATGTGATCAAAATTGAGAGGCTTGGCCACTGACTCATATTTATGACGGTCGCAATGTCCCGGGCTCACGTGATCCCCTTTTGCGACCGTCTGAAAAGCCAAGTCAATGGGGAAGTCAGATTCACTTAACAACCATGGTACTAACTTAACATCTGCAGTGATTCACTTAAACAACCGTAGCACGGAAAGAGGCAAAACTCACTTAACAACAGAAATTTTGGGCTCAATTGAGGTTGCAAGTCGAAGACTACCTGAATTCTAAATGGAAATTAGCAAATGTATCTACCAATCCACTAATCGATTGATAAACTAATGGATCAGCTAATCCGATAAAGCAATCCATTCTTAGAATAGAATAACAGAGTTGGAAGGGACCTTGGAGGTCTTCTAGTCCAACCCCCTGCTTAGGCAGGAAACCCTACACCACTTCAGACAAATGGTTATCCAACATCATCTTAAAAACCTCCAATGTTGGAGCATTCACAACTTCTGGAGGCTTGTTGTTCCACTGATTAATTGTTCTCACAGTCAGGAAATTTCTCTTTAGTTCTAAGTTGCTTCTCTCCTTGATTAGTTTCAACCCACTGCTTCCTGTCCTGCACTCAGGTGCTTTGGAGAATAGTTTGACCCTCTCTTCTTTGTGGCAGCCCCTGAGATATTGGAACACTGCTATCATGTCTCCCTAGTCCTTCTTTTCATTAAACTAGACATATCCAGTTCCTGCAACCGTTCTTCATATGTTTTAGCCTCCAGTCCCCTAATCATCTTGGTTGCTCTTCTCTGCACTCTTTCTAGAGTCTCCACATCCTTTTTTCATCGTGTCAACCAAAGCTGAATGCAGTATTCCAAGTATGGCCTTACCAAGGCATTATAAAGTGGTATTAACACTTCGCGTGATCTTGATTCTATCCCTCTGTTGATGCAGCCTAGAACAGTGTTGGCTTTTTTGGCAGCTGCTGCACACGGCTGGCTTCTATTTAAATGGTTGTCCACTAGGACTCCAAGGTCCCTCTCACAGTTACCACTATTGAGCAAGGTACCACCTATACTTTACATGCATTCTTTGACTGCAGCCCAACCTTCTTCAAGTTGGCAACATCTGGATGTTTTCCAGTATCTGGAAAGGGTTTGGCTGGAGAACATGGGTTTCTTAAAAGACACAACTTAGTTCTTGCAAAATTAGCAGACGTATATGTCTTTACAGAGTTATCAATAACACTCTTTAGTTGTATCACGTGAAGCATGTCCAAACAAAATTTGCTTGTTGGGCTATGTGCTAGCAGTGTTCCAATATCTCAGGGGCTGCCCCAAAGAAGAGGGGGGTCAACCTATTCTCCAAAGTACCAGAAGGCAGGACAAGAAGCAACGGATGGAAACTAATCAAGGAGAGAAGCAACCTGGAACTAAGGAGGAATTTCCTGACTGTGAGAACAATTAATCAGTGGAACAATTTGCCTCCAGGAGTTGTGGGTGCTCCAACACTGGAGGTTTTTAAGAAGAGATTGGGCAGTTACTTGTCTGAAATGGTAGAGAGTCTCCTGCTTCAGCGAGGGGTTGGACTAGAAGACCTCCAAGGTCCCTTCCAGCTCTCTTATTCTGTTATTATTATCTGTCATTTGTCTGGAATGGCATAGAGTCTCCTGCTTGAGCAGGGGGTTGGACTAGAAGACCTCCAAGGTCCCTTCCAACCCTCCTATTCTGTTAATTGAGTTATTGGAAATCTTTGGGTCGCTTCTTTAATCAAAAAAAATTCCGAATTTCCCAGGCAACCTCTTTTAGGAAAAGCTCTCTCTAGAAATGAAGAGCACCCCCTGGAACCCCACAGCGGGGTTCTTATACCAGGGCTGTGCCAACTGAGCCCGATTCCATCCGAAGAGTTTCAGACAGAGTTTGAAAAATTGATCAATTGGATCTGGTTCAAACTAAAGCAAGACGGGATGGGATTCAATCGAGTACCGATTCCTTAAAATCCTTGGGCGTCTCTGCAAAATAAGCGTCGGCGCCCGGTCCTGAAATCTCTTTGGTGCGCCTTCGGTGAGGAATTGAGCTGCTCCTTCGATTTGTCAAATGACTTTGAAAGCCCCAATAAATTAAAGTTTCATCGAGTCCACTGGAGCCTTCAAATGTTCCCATCGCTCCGTAACTGTCAAGCTCTTACATTGGTTTTCTCTCGGGCTTGAATTGGGTGTATAATCTCGACCCCCGTAATTTGCCAATTAATGTGGCGGTACGAAGGATTTAATGGATCACCTCCTTCTAGCCAGTTGGGACTTTTTCAGCAAGCCGCGTTTGAAGCAAAACAAAACTTAAGGCGGAGATTAATGAGGAATTCGTTTCCCTTTCATTGCCTTTCCCCCAGCAATCAAATTATGTCCGCAGCCAATTAAAAAAAGCCCGGTTAGTGGAAATGCATCCTAAAGTTAACTTGGCGAAAACTTTGCTGCTGTTTTTTTTTAAAGGAAGCAGAGAAACACAAGAGAATCACAGGTAGCTCTCAACTTACAAATGTTCGTTTAGTGACCGTTCAGAGTTACAATGGCACTGAATAAAGTTACTTTTTCACCATTTTTCACACTTACAACCATCGCAGCATTCCCGTGGGGACGGGATCCAAAATCCAGGCGCTCGGCGACTGACTCGTATTTATGATGGGTCGCAGTGTCCCGGAGGTCACGCGATCCCCTTTTGCGACCGTCTGACAAGCGAAGTCAGTTACCACCAGAACAGAGCCCCAGATTTCTGTTGCTAAGTGAGACATTTCAGTGAGTTTTGCCTCACTCTATGACCTTTCTCGGCACCATGGTTAAGTGAATCACTGCCATTGTTAAGTGAGGCACGCGGTTGTGAAGTGAATCTGGCTTCCCCACCGATTTTGCTGGTTAAAAGGGGATCGCACGAGCCCAGGACGTTGCGACCGTCATACATTTGCATGTAGATTTATTGTTGTGAGCCGCCCAGAGTCTCTGTGGAGTGGGCGGCATACAAGTGCGACTAATAATAATAATAATAAATACGAGCCAGGTGCCAAGCGTCTGAATTTTGATCACGTGATCACGGGGATGGTGCGGCGGTCGTAAGTGTGAAAAACGGCCATCAATCCCTTTTTTTCAGTGCTCTTGTATCTTTGAACGGTCACTAAGTGAACTGTTCTAAGTCGAGGACTACCTATATTGGATCTCCTGCCTATTATTATCATGATGATAATGATTTGAGTCCAGTGGCATTGACTGGAGAATATGAACACACTAATATTTGGATAACTTAAACCTTAAACCTCCAAAGATAAAGAAGATTCAGTCAATAGAACCTGCTTTACCCATTTTTGCCATTTATGACCGTCATTGCCAGACTTCACGACAGTGGTGCGGTGGCCTTAGAGGCGGAGCTCTCGCCTCACAATCAGGAGGCTGTGAGTTCGATCCTAGGTAGAGGCAGATATTTCTCTCTCTGGGCACACCGAGAATATATCCGCTGAATATAACTCCGCCCTGGCGACAGGAAGGGCATCCGGCCAGTAAACACTCCGCTCCATTCAGTTGCCCAGACTCCACCCCGCAAGGGATTATGGGGTCATTAAAAGACGATAATGATTGCCAGGTTTCATGACGGTCGTATATCGAGGAGTCTCTATCATGCTGCATGTTCATTCCTAAGTATCACACAGTCTGGGAAAAGTGGCTGGGGACTTCAGCCATCGAAAGCAGAGTTTAATTTACTGCCTGCAAGGCTCTTAAGCCAGAGATGGGGGAAACAGCCATCCCTGTATCTCCCTCCCTCCCTAGCATTCTTCGGGGGAAAAAATCCACTTTATTTCCTTCCTCTACGCCTTGCTAACAAACCTCGTGGGGAGAAAAAGAACACACCGGCACGACAAAGACAATGAGGTTTCCGACTCTACTCAAAGAGAGATGTTTGACAGGAGGGGAAATGAGGCACAATTAGCGAAGCAGACTTATGCTTGCACAGATGTTAACGGAGACCGAGAAACAGGGATATGGGGGGAAAAAAGCTTTTTGCCATCCGCCGGGACCATGCTAGCAAGCCTCTCTGCATTTCAAGTTGGGTTGGTGGGTTTTTTTGGGGGGGTTGTTTTTTTTCCTTTTCTTTTAAATGTTGTTTTGTTTTACTTACTGCCAAAATTTGGAGCCGCACCTGGAAGAGAAGAAAGGAGAGAAGGAGATGGTCAACAAGGAGAGGGAGCCAGACAGGAGGCTAATTATGCCGCCCAGAGTCAGATTGTAGGGCAGATGGGCGGCATAAAAATTTAATCGATCGATCAATTAATTAAAAGACTGCCATGTAAGGGGCTACCACAAAGAAGAGGGGGTCCACCTATTCTCCAAAGCCACCTGGAGGCAGGGCAAGAAACAATGGGTGGAAATTATTAAGAGTAACAGAGTTGGAAGGGACCTTGGAGGTCTTCTAGTCCAACCCCCTGCCTAGGCAGGAAACCCTATACCAGTGCAGAGAAATGGTTGTCCAATCTCTTCTTGAAAACCTCCAGTGTTGGAGCACCCACAACTTCTGGAGGCAACTTCTGTTCCACTGGTTTATTGTTCTCACTGTCAGGAAATTTCTCCCTAGTTCTAGGTTGCTTCTCTCCTTGGTTAGTTTCCCTCCATTGCTTCTTGTCCAATTCAAGGAGAGAAGCAACCTAGAACTTCCTGACAGGGAGAACAATCAACCAGTGGAACGGCTTTTCTCCAGAAGTTGTGAGTGCTCCATTACTGGAGGCTTTTAAAAAGAGACTGGACAGCCATTTGTCTTAAATTGTATAGGGTCTCCTGCTTGAGCAGGGGGTTGGGCTAGATGACCTCCAAGGTCCCTTCCCACTCTGTTATTCTGTATATATGAAATCTATTAACAGGGGAGTAAAAAACACCCCCCATCCTTTATAGCAACTTCAAAAGATTGACCAACTAATGATCTAACTTCTTCTTAACATTTCTGTTTTTGGTTCTGTTTGTGCGGGGTTATTCGTGACTCCTTTGACAGTTCTTAAGAGCTGGACAGGAATTGACAAGCTTGTGCCTGTTTAAAGGAGTTGGCCTCTGCCAACCCTGGCACACGCCACCTCTGATGTTCCTGAGAATGGAAAAGGGAAAGAAATGTGAAGGAACCCAGTTTTAGAGAACGTATCTCAGGAACATTGGATCTACTGAAGAGTAGGTCCTGGTTCTTGAGGTCCCTCCTAGCCAATTCGCCGGGAACAGGCAGGGGAGGTAACGTAAGGAACAGATCTACCTTGGAATCTTGCTTCGTTTTTTTTCTAGCGCAAGAGTCTTCAGGCTTGCAACTTTAAGACTTATGGAACTTGAACTCCACAAATTCAAAGCTGAATTTGAAGTCCACAAGTCTCAAAGTTGCCAGTGCCAGTTAGGGAATTAACAGATTAACAGAGTTGGAAGGGACCTTACAGGTCATCTAGTCCAACCCCCTGCCCAATTCTGGCAGCCGCCGAAGTCCACAAATCTGAAAGTTGTCTAGTTTGGGAGATCCCTGTTCTAGTGGGAGTGGTGAATCCCCAAAATTTTGAGGATTCATTCCCTGTTTTGGAGGATTCGTGGAAATTGACGTGCACGGAATTGACCAACCAATAGCGCTTCCATTCTTTCTGCTGATGGTTTCGGTGGATCATTTCCAGACAAGTCCTTTTCTAGACTTCTCTATTTTGATTTATCCATGAGTTTTCTTCCCTGTCTCCATCTCTGCAGGCTTCCCATGGAACCGCTTTGGCTTTTGGTGGTTGGGATGACGCTACATCTCAAGGAGACGATGCTTCTCCTTCTGGTGGCGGACTTCAGCTGACAGCTGTCTTTCCCGCCATACTTACACACGTTAGGAGAACCGTTGGGACGGGGAAGGTAGGATCCAGCTCTCCAAGACTTGCTCCGGAAGTTCTTCTTACACCTACCACAGTCCTGTCCCGTTGTGTTATGTTCACATTCACACTGGAGACTGCCTTCCTTGAAAATGCACTGGTTGGCATGGAGATTACATTTACACCTGCAGGGGAAACAGAAGAGAGCAAAAAGGTGTGACCCTCTGGGCTATCTGCAGAGGTATTTAAAAATGCATGCCAGACTCTTTTGAGTTGAAATCCTCAAAGCAGCTTCCACCGGCATCACAGAAATATTAAAACAGAAAGCATTCAGAAGTCATTAAATAACAGAACATCCAAAGTAGGGACCTGCATTTGAATGAAGGCACAAAAAGTCTCAGGAACTAAAGGCAGGATTTGTCTGAAAACTAAAAAGGTACAGATTAGGGGTGAAAAAAACCTGGCAAAATAATAGTCACTGCGAGAGGGATCTTGAAGTCCTATTGGACAATCCCTTAAATATTACAATCCCTTAACCTTAGACTGTCTACAGTCGACCTCTCCCCGTTTCTAAGAGGTCTATAAGGGGCGTGCATAAGCGCACCACTGTGCCTACCATCCCTGTCCTATTGTCCTATTTTAATAAACTTTTTACTTATGTTTATACAAACTACTACTATTCTATACATGTTTGACAAATAAACAAAGAAAGAAAGAAAGAAAGAAAGAAAGAAAGAAAGAAAGAAAGAAAGAAAGAAAAAGAAAGGAAGGAAAGAAAGAAGGAAAGAAAGAAAGAAAGAAAGAAAGAAAGAAAGAAAGAAAGAAAGAAAGAAAGAAAGAAAGAAAAAGAAAGGAAGGAAAGAAAGAAAGAAAGAAAGAAAGAAAGAAAGAAAGAAAGAAAGAAAGAAAGAAAGAAAGAAAGAAAGAAAGAAAGAAAGAAAGAAAGAAAATATGAGGCAGCCGTGTGCGGCAGCTGCCCCCAAAAGCTAATACAATCCTTGGTTGTATAAACAGAGGCATAGAATCAAAATCACGCAAAGTATTAGTACTGT
>JALIGW010000026.1:2560241-2567741 GCA_023053685.1 Diadophis punctatus similis | reverse complement strand
CTTCCTTCCTTCCTTCCTTCCTTCCTTCCTTCCTTCCTTCCTTCCTTCCTTCCTTCCTCTCTCTCCCATACCTGGAGCGATTCCCATAAAACTAGTTTTCCTTCCCATCACCTCGGATTCCTCCATTCTGCTGTGACGTGCCAGCCCTTGCTCACCAAAGACGGACTTTCTGGTTTCTATTCCTGTCGCAGGCCTGGCACTTCCTCCTATTACTTATTAGATCAATAGGGGCAGGATGGAAGGACTAGCATAGGAGGGGAGGAGAAAGGAGGAATAAAAATAACATGTCCTTTAAATCGTACCGCAATCCGTCCGACTGCAAACTTTCTTGTGCCAAGCAGAAAAATTGTCCGGCATCGTTTTTTGCCGTTCTCGTGTTGCTTGGTGAAAGAGAATTGGCTTTGGACATTTCTTGCAAGGGGGCAAGAATTTTTCCAAGGGAGGGAAGGAAGGAGGGAAGGAAGGAAGGAGATAAAAGAAGAGGGAAGGATTAAAGAAGGAAAGGAAAAGAAAGGAAAGAGGGAAGGAGGGAGGGAGGAAGAAGAGGGAGGGACAGAAGGAGGGAGGGGATAAAAGAAGAGGAAAGGAGGGTGGGTTAAAGAAAGAAAGAAAAAGAGGGAGGGAGGAAGGAAGGAAGGAAGGAAGGAGAAGAGGGAGGGAGGGGATAAAAGAGGGAAGGAGGGTGGGTTGGAGAAAGAAAGGAGAAGAAAGAAAGGAAAAGAAAGGAAAACAAGGAAGGAAGGAAGGAAGGAAGGAAGGAAGGCAGGGAGGGAGGGAGGGAGGGAGGGGATAAAAGAGGGAAGGAGGGTGGGTTGAAGAAAAAAAGGAAAAGAAACAAAAGAGGGAAGAAGGAAGGAAACAAAACCGAACCGGCGAAGTCAAAGGAAAGGATTGTAAACAAAAGAACAATCATTCATATTCACCTCTTGGCTTTCTTGTCACTAAGTAAGTACAAGAAAACTGCATTCCACTCTGGAGAATTTCATCAAAATAAAAAAACCACCACCCCAAAAGCAATTTCTTTTCTATCAAATGAAAAAGGTTTTGTTTGTTTGTTTGTTTAAAGAGAAAGATGAAAGAAACACAAGACGTCTGACGCCCTTTCCCTGTTCTGAACCAAGCGAGTCTTTTTCAGGTGACAGCTTTGCTGGTTGGGTACCCAAAAAGATGTCAACGATGGACGAATTAAAAACAGGGGAAAAAAAGAAAAAGCAAAGCAAAGAAAGCGCAGCTCCAAGATTACCTGCCTGTGACTTCAATATTGGAGATGGCGTAGAAGTACTTGTACAAGTTCTCTCTTTGGACGTAGGTGCCTCCGAGCGCCGGTTTCAAAAGCCGTATCCTCAAATCCGTCACGGTGAAGAAATCCTTCAGGCCCTTGGCGCTCTCCAGCCTGGTGTAAAGATTGTCCATGTTTCGAAGTTCGGGCCCAGCAAAAATGGCGAAACGGTCCTTCACCTCGAATCTCACGTCCTTCTCCTTCTTGGACCCCACCCAACGAGAATATTCCTCCGTGCAGAGGACTCTGTTGACGTTGGTGGTGGACAGCTCCCTCACTTTCCGCGCCAGCATGCCGAAAGCTTCGTTACATTCATCCGCGTAGTACTGGTAGGGGTGCCAAGTCCTCCCGTTGTCCAAGGACTTCTCCAAGATCATTTTGGTGGGACGGCCGTACTCAAAAGTCAACACGACGTCGTCGGTCAGCTCGATGGTCTTGTTCCAAGACAAGGTGATGTTGGCCAACAAAGGCTTGGGATAACGGCTCCAGGTCACGCTCTGCCAGTAGGTAGCCAGGCCTTCGTCTTCTTTATCAAACATCAGCTTGGGAGGATGGGCCAGGTCTGGATTGGAAGCATCGCACTCATCGCTGCACAAGTACGGGTTTTCCTAGAATAAGAAGAAGAATGAGAGGAGATTAGAATTAAGAACAATAGGGGTTGGAAGTGTGAGCGGGGGGAGATCCCCCGGAGGTCGATGGATCGTTGCTTCCCTTTTGAAAACATTCTTACTTAGAAAATAAAACCGAGATTCAAATCTAATTCACAAAATATTTATTTCAGTAGAAAAGTAATAAAAAGAATCCTTAGTAAAGCTACATTTTATCGGTTAAGGAATAAATCACTTCTACCTCCGGCAGAAATGGCGAAGAGAAAGGAAGGAGGAGACCTCAGGAATGCAGGCATGCGTAATAGAATATATCATACGTCTGCTTGACCATAGATACAAGAAAACAGTAGAAAACATAGAGATGCACAAACTGACAATATTCACATCGTGACAGGAAGAGACCTTGGGAGGGTCTTCTAGTCCAACGTCTAGTGCAACTGCACAAGAACAACCCAGAAGGTACAGACTGCAGGATAAGAGGCAAGGAAAATGAGAGGAGAAGAAAGGGAAGATCGGAAGAGCTTAGAACATAGGACAATAGGGGTTGGAAGAGACCTTGGGGGGGGGTCTTCTAGTCCAACGTCTAGTGCAACTACAGAAGAACAACCCAGAATGCAGAATATCAAAGTTGGAAGGGAACCTGGAGGCCTTCTAGTGACTAGTCCAATTCCCTGATCGAACAGGAGACTCCAGCCCAGACCATTTTGGACAAATGGCTATCCAGCCTCTTCTTAAAGGGATGGAGCACCCATTACTTCTGGAGACAACTAACATCTGTTGAATTGTTCTCACTGTCAGGAAATTGCTCCTTCGTTCTAGGTTGCATCTCTCTTTATGATCTTCCACCCGTTACTTCTTGTCCTGCCCTCGGGTGCTTTGGAGAATAGCTTGACTCCCTCTTCTTTGTGGCAGCCCCTCAAATAATTGGAAGATGCTATCAAGTCTCCCCTAGTGCTTCTTTTCATTAAACTAGACCTACCCAGTTCCTGCAACGGTTCTTCAGATCTTTTAGCCTCCAGACCCTTAATCATCTTTGTTGCTCTTCTCTGCACTCTTCCTACACTCCTCCCACATCTTTTTTTATATCGTGGCGACCAAAACCGGACACACACAGTATTCCAAATGTGGCTTTACTACTGCAGAAGAATTCTTTATGAGCCAAAATAAAAACCAGAGAGATGTCAAATTCAGTGGAAGAATTTTGGTTTTCTAGGCCGGTCTACCTTGAAGGGCTGATAGGTTATCTCTTGCGCAAAATCCGTTTTGCTTAAACCCTTCTCCAAAGCACCTGAGGGTAGGACAAGAAGCAATGGGTGGAAACTAATCAAGGAGAGAAGCAACTTAGAACTAAGAAACTTCCTGACAGTTAGAACAATTAATCCGTGGAACAGCTTGGCTCCAGAAGTTGTGAATGCTCCAACACTGGAAGTTTTAAAGAAGGTGTTGGACAACCATTTGTCTGAAGCGGTGTAGGGTTTCCTGCCTAAACGGGGTTGGACTAGAAGACCTCCAAGGTCCCTTCCAACTCTGTTATTCTATTCTATTCTATTTCCATTCCATTCCTATTTCTATTTCTATTATTTCTAATTCCATTCCATTCCATTCCAAATTTCTATTCCATTCCATTCCATTCCAAGAAATGGCTTTAATCAGCGACCCGGATTGGTCTGTTAAAAAGGGGGGAAATTTAATTTTTTATTTTCAACATCATGAAAGGAGAGGGGGCTTGCAAGCTCTGACTCCCCTCCTCCCTGAATACATTAAGTAAAATTATTAATAGCTGAGCCGTTGATTTTTTTTGTTTTGTTTTTAAAGCAGACATCTGTTCGGAATGCAAAAGCTAGGACATCTCGATGTATAGAAAAAGGAACAAACCACAATCATGAACTTATTGTCCTTGACTTAACTCACAAGCAGCTGAAAGCACATTTTTGAGAAAAGCAACAATAACCAAACAACAGATACACACACATGCGCCATAATCCTTGCGGCCTCCAACATGACTCAGCTGTTGCCTTTTTAAGTCCCCATTTCTCTAGAAACTGCCGTATTTCAAAGCTGGATTAGCACAACATAATAAATATTAGAGGTGGCTTTGCCAGACACAACAGTCAAAGAGTTACACGCAGGGTACAATAAGCAAAATAAATACACCATATTATAAGATACAAACATTTCTTTTCTTTTATGTGCACTGAGAGCATATGCACCAAAGACAAATTCCTTGTGTGTCTAATCACACTTGGCCAATAAAGAATTCTATTCTATTCTATTCTATTCTATTCTATTCTATTCTATTCTATTCTATTCTATATTCCTATTCTATATTCCTATTCTATTCTATTCTATTCTATTCTATATTCCTATTCTATTCTATTCTATTCTATTCTATTCTATTCTATTCTATTCTATTCTATTCTATATTCCTATTCTATTCTATTCTATTCTATTCTATTCTATTCTATTCTATATTCCTATTCTATTCTATTCTATTCTATTCTATTCTATTCTATTCTATTCTATTCTATATTCCTATTCTATTCTGTTTTATTCTATTCTATTCTATTCTATTCTATTCTATTCTATTCTATTCTATTCTATTCTATATTCCTATTCTATTCTATTCTATTCTATTCTATTCTATTCTATTCTATTCTATTCTATTCTATTCTATATTCCTATTCTATTCTATATTCCTATTCTATTCTATTTTCCTATTCTATTCTATTCTATTCTATTCTATTCTATTCTATGCTATGCTATGCTATGCTATGCTATGCTATGCTATGCTATGCTATGCTATTCTATTCTATATTCCTATTCTATTCTATTCTATTCTATTCTATATTCCTATTCTATTCTATTTTCCTATTCTATTCTATATTTCTATTCTATTCTATTCTATTCTATTCCATTCTATTCTATTCTATTTTATTCTGTTCTATTCTATTCTATTCTATTCTATTCTATTCTATTCTATTCTATTCTATTCTATTCTATTCTATTCTATTCTATTCTATAACTTAATGCATCGGCCTGGTTCACGCAACCTCATAAGACCAGGACTGTGTTCGCACATGATAAAAAACTACCAAACTTTATTTGAACTGAGTTTAGCATTTTGTGTGATCATCCGGCCTCTGTTTAAGAGGGTCAGTTCCATATTTTAAGTACACCAACGTGCCAAGTAAAACTGGTGTGTCTTGTTTCTTCTTTTAGCAAGAAATTCTGGGGGGAAATTTCATCAAATCTTATCTGGCAGAGGGGATGGAAGGACTTACACATTTCTATAATTTAAGAATGGATGGTGAGGATAATGGAATCAGCAAACTATTGCAAACTATTACAACAATTTGTTTAGTGATCCTTCGAAGTTACAACGGCACCGAAAAAAGTGACTTATAGCCGATTTTCACTCTTATGACCATCGCAGCATCCCGACAGTACGTCATGAAAACTAAGACACTGGGCCACTGTCTCGTATTTATGACGGTCGCAGTCTCCTGGGGTCACACGATCCCCTTTTGCGACCTCCTGACAATCAAAGTCCGCGGGGAAAGCCCAATTCGCTTTACAACCGTGCGTGACTAACTCAACAACTGCAACAACTTCTGGAGGCAAGCCGTTCCACTGGTTAATTCTTCATATTCTTAGGAAATGTCTCATTAGTTCTAGATCGGATTTCTTTCTGATAAGTTTCCATCCGTTCCTTCTTGTCCTGCCCCGGGGTTCTTTGGGGAATAGGTTTAAATTTAAGGTGTGTGTGTGTGTAGACCAGTGGTGGTATTCAAATTTTTTACTACCGGTTCTGTGGGCGTGGCTTGGTGGGCGTGGCAGGGGAAGTTTACTGCAAAATCCCCATTTCCTCCCGATCAGCTGGGACTCGGGAGGCAGAGAATAGATGGGGCAGGGCCAGTCAGAGGTGGTATTTACCGGTTCTCCGAACTACTCAAAATTTCCGCTACCAGTTCTCCAGAACTGGTCAGAACCTGCTGAAACCCACCTCTGGTGTAGACTGGAATTAAAGGATCCTCCCCACACACAAACTTTCTGCCTCCTACTACAGAGTCAATCTTGAGTAGAAGCCAGCTGAGACCCAGCACCCCATATATAACATTTGAAGATAATTAAACGTCTCCCTTCCAGGCATAAATTGATAACCCACCAAAAGATGAGGGAGGAATTCCTAGTGATATTTGCCAACAATTAATTTCAATTCCATTCACAGGCTTTAGAGGAAGAGAGCTGCTTGCCTTAATTAATTTAGAGTGATTACCGCTAATAGCTAGTAAGTGGGAAAACACGGAGCGACGAGACTATCAAATTGCAAGGCAAAAATACGAAGAAGCAGAAATTGGATAAATGCATTTTGCCAACATTGCCGGCGTTAAAAAAAGGAACTGTTGAAGGGTTTTTTTTTAATAAAACGGGGTCTTTTTCGTTTTCCTATCCCCCACTTTTTTTAGAAATAGTTTTAATTTAATAAACGTTCTTAATAAACGTTCTTATATACTGTAGATTCCAGATGTTGCCTTGCCCAAAACAAGCTGCAGAAATGCGTGGAATTGATATAAGCAGGATGAAGAAATAGCCCTCTCAGGCACAAATAACCAAGAGCATTACAGTTTGTTCACAGTTACGACGGCACTGAAAAATGTGACCGATGACCATTTTTTCCACGCTTAACGCCAACTGCAGCGTGTCTGAGCTCACGCGATTTACATTCGGGTGGCCAAAATTCAGACGCTTGGCCACTGGTTCATATTTATGACGGTTGGCCGTATCTCCCAGGGGTGGGTGGGTGTGTCACGCGATCCCCTTTTTGTGACCTTCCGACAAGCGATGTCAATGTGGAAGCCAGATTCACTTAACAACTGGGTTACTAACTTATCGGTGGCAGGGATTCACTTAACAACGGTGGCCGGAAAGGTCGTGCCATGGTTGCAAAACTCACTTCACCAATGTCTCACTTAACGAGAGAAAGTTTTGGGGGCTCCGTTGCGGTCGTAAGTCGGGGACTAGCTGTAGGTGATCCTTCTCCGCTGTCCTTTGCCCGATAGCACCCGTGTCTCCTTGGAGAAAGCCGAAGGAAATACGAGTTGGCAGGGCCAAGAGTTAAATTAAGCCACTGGAGCCTTAATCTAGAGTGGTTTTGAATTTCTGAATTTCTCCTTCTCTTCGTAACTTCTGGGCGGGTGGCGATCGATCGGCTGCTTCTTTCCCAGACCTCAAGGTTGGTTTTGAATTTCTCTCTCGGTGGCTTCCCAACGAAAAAGGCCGCTGGGCTCCGTCCAAAGTCATCCGTGGCAACTCCCCGGCAAGCGAGATGGGGTTGCTTGGCTTGCCATGAATCAGCGGAAAAAGATGCTGCCATCGGAGCCAGAAATCTTTGGTCCAAGCCTCCCCTCCAACCATCCGCCCCCGCCACCCGGGCATCTTTTGCTGCCCTGCTTCTCCTGCATTTCCCTCCCAGTTAATTTGGGCTTTTCTTAGCATCACTTGAGCTCCTCGTCCCTTGGTGGGGTGTGCCTCCTCTCTCTCTCTCTCTCTCTCTCTGTGTGTGTGTGTGTGTGTGTGTGTGTGTAAGAAACTGTTGTTGGTGTTATCGGTTTG
>JALIGW010000026.1:2547741-2557741 GCA_023053685.1 Diadophis punctatus similis | reverse complement strand
ATCAAGCCGTGTTAAGAGAATCCAGGTTTCCCAATGGGTGTTTCGTTTCCTTCCTTCCTTCCTTCCTTCCTTCCTTCCTTCCTTCCTTCCTTCCTTCCTTCCTTCTTCCTTCCTCCCTCCCTCCCTCCCTCCCTCCCTCCCATCCTTCCTTCTTCCTTCTTCCACCCTCCCTTCCTTCTTCCTTCCCCTTCCTTCTGACTTCAATTTCCTTTCTCCCTCCCTCCCTCCCTCCCTCCCTCCCTCCCTCCCTCTTCCTTCCTTTCTTCTACCCTCCCTCCTCCTTGGTTTCTGTTCCCATCTCCCTCCTGACTTTAATTTCCTTCCTTCCTTCCTTCCTTCCATTCTTCCTTCCTTCCTCACTCACTCCCATTCTCCCTCCCTCTCTCTTTCCTTCCTTCCTTCCCTCCTGACTTTAATTTCCTTCTTTCCTCCCTCCCTCCCTCCCTCGGCCTCAGCCAACCAAATGCTGTCGAACAGGTCCAGAGAATATGCTATTATTAAACACATCTCGTATGGTTTGACCACCGTCCAGGTACGGAAAGACGAGATGAGCCGAACATTGCATAAGAAGCCTGGCACGCAAAGGAAAAAGCCATGGGGGAGGCCAGAGGAAAATAAAATGCCCCGAAGAGGTCAACCTCAGCCCTGGGCTGCTGTAGGAGACCTACTTGGGAGTTTGCCTGCATTGCTATGTTTTTCCAGCCCTCTTCCTCCAATCGCTTCCCTAAAAACCGAAGGCATCCCGAAAAGGCCACCACTGTCCCGCTCAGAAGAGAAAACAGCAACGCAGAAACGCCGCAGCCTCAGCTATGACAACGCAAAGTGCATTATTGATTCAGGCGGGAGAAGAAAAGAGGGGGAAAATGCTTAGGACACTGGAAAAGAAGACTGCTCTTTAAAAGCCGCTCTGGCCGCCTGCCCTCTCTATTTGCAGCTTTGCAGGGCCATAAATATTTTATTAATGTTTTTTTTTTAAAACGGGGAAGGGGGGGGCGGTTTGCGGTCTGGCTAATTCAAGCGCAGGGCAGGATTGAGAAACAGCAGAGGATGGAGAGAGAGAGACAGAGAGAGAATGAGAGAGAGAGAGAGAGAAGAAAGAGAGAGGAGAGAGAGAGAGAGAAAGAGAAAGAGAAAGAGAAAGAGGGGGAGAAAGAAAGACAGACAAAGAGAGAGAAGAGAGAGAGAGAAGAGAGAAAGAGAGAAGAGATAAACAGAGAGGGAGAAAGAGAGACAGAGAGAGAGGAAGAGAGTGAAGAGAGAGACACAGAGAGACAGACAGACAGAGGAGAGGAGAGAGAGAGAAAGAGATAAACAGAGAGAGGGAGAAAGAGATACAGAGAGAGAGAGGAGAGAGAGTGACGAGAGAGACAGAGAGAGACAAACAGAGAGAGAAGAGAGAGAGGAGAAGAGAGAGAGAAAGAGATAAACGAGAGAGAGAGAGAGAGAGAGTGAAGACACACACACACACACACAGAGAGAGAGAGAGAGAGATGAGAGAGAGAGAGAGAGGAGAGAGAGAGAGAGAGAGAGAGAGAGAGAGAATATCAGGGCAAAGGAGGCAACTCAAAACATGCAGCAACTTTTCTGAAAAACAGATTAAGGATCCCAACCAAGTACAAAACCAACTTGCAAACTTCATGGGGGGCCTCTGGGGTGGGGAAGAGGATTGGCTCATATAGAACAAACCCCCCAAACCATAGGTTGACATCAGCCCTGAGCCGAAGATGAACTAGCATCGTGTCGGCCGAGAAAATATTTTGCCAGTACAGAATCCTGGCAGGAAGGATAGGAATGGGTGGATCAGTTTCGTTGTCCACCAATGTGAGTGTATTTGTGTGCGTGAAGAGAGGAGCTGGGTGCACACCTGTTGTAGACCCATCACTTCTCCATTCGCGTGCACGCGCATGCGCAGTGGCAAAAAAATCTGAAAATAATAATAATTTTTTAAAAGGCCGAAAACAAAATGGCGACCGCATGCACAGTGTCGGAAACTCAGCTTCTGCGCATGCTCAAAAGGAAAAATACTAATTAAATAATTAAATAATAATAATAAAAAAAATAAAATTTTTTTTTAAAAAGATGGCGGCGCCCACGGACTGGCACCGACCGAACCGGGTCAGTGACGTCATTGTGACGTCACCAGCGGGCCACTACCGGTTCACCCGAACCAATCCGAACCGGGAGGAACCCACCCCTGGGGTAAACCTTTCTGAAGTTCAGCATGGAATCCTCACGTCTTGATGGTCTCCAAGACGTTCTTGTAGCAACAAATTGGGAGTTGATGCTTGCTTTAGCGGTAGGAAATTAGTCTTCATTTCCCTTAATGTCGCAGCTGCTTAACTTGAATTAGCAATGGTTGGGCGCTTGACTGGCGAAAGAATTAGAGGGAATTTATGATCATTTCCAGACAGGATTGCAATGAAACTGAACCAAGGGTTGTGCGAGTTAGAAACGCCTTCTCTCTCTCGTCTCTCTCTTGAAAGGAGAAGAGTACAGAATAACAGAGTTGGAAGGGACCTTGGAGGTCTTCTAGTCCAACCCCCTGATCAGGCAGGAAACCCTACACCACTTCAGACAAATGGTCATCCAATCCCTTCTTAAACACTTCCAGTGTTGGAACATTCACAACTTCTGGGGCAAGTTGTTCACTGATTAATTGTTCTAACTGTCAGGAAATATCTCCTTAGTTCTAAGTTGCTTCTCTCCTTGATTAGTTTCCACCCGTTGCTTCTTGGTCTAACCCTCAGGTGCTTTGGAGAATAGCTTGATTCCCTCTTCTTTGTGGCAACCCCTGAGATATTGGAACACTGCTATCATGTCTCCCTAGTCCTTCTTTTCATTCAACTAGACATACCCAGTTCCTGCAACCGTTCTTCACACGAACCGTTCTTCACATAAAACACCTTTATCTGTATGTACAAGTAGTCCTCGACTTACAACAGTTCGTTTAGTGACCGTTCAAAGTTACAACGGCACTGAAAAATGTGACTTGGGACCATTTTTTCATAGTTATGACCTTTCAGGCATCCCCATAGCCACGTGATCGAAATTCAGACGCTCGAAAACTGGTTCTTACTGAAAAGATTTGATTTGAAATTTGACTCGTATTTATGACAGTCGCAGGGTGGGGGGTCACGTGATCGTCTTGGGCGACCTCTGACAAGCAAAGTCAACGGGTTCACTTAGCAACCAGGTTACTAACTTACAAAGCGGCGGCGGTGATTCACTCAGCAGCGGGGGCGAGGGACGTGGTCAAACTTTTGCAAAGCTCATTGAGCCGTGCGTCTCACTTAATGACAGAAATTCTGGGCTCAATTGTGGTCGTAAGCTGAGGACTACCTGCATGGCTGATTTTTGGGTGTGTATGATTTTTAACACTATCTTTTTGTAATCCGACAGCTGCGTTCAAGCCTCAATTAAAACAGCAGGCTTCCATACATGTGTTCACAACCGATTAACAAGCTGTAAAGATGTTAAGGATTCCTACACACACACACACACACACACACACACACACACACACACACACACACACACACACACACACACTGTTTAGAGGAAAACTCCAGTGTGTGGCCTAATTCCTTCAGGCTACACCTTTGCGCAGGTTAAAAAAAATAGCAACTCCCCTCCGCCATACAAATCAGGTTGCCATTTATGGCTGAGCTGGTTATAATTATAACATTAATATAATGCATTATTCCTATTAAAAGTAATGCAGAATTCCCCCCGAGTTGGTGCCGAGAAAATACAACGGTTTATTTAATCTCCAGCAGCCATTTCTTGTTACAGCCAACACAAACGCAATGCTGTCCTGGGTTTACTCCGTCCTGAGTTTTTAACACCATTCTTTGCACTAACTTTCTCGAAGTTCTTAAGCGAAATTTTAGATGTTTTTCTCATCAAGGTAAATTCATCGGCAGCAGTATCAAGTGATGTGGTTTTTCACACCCTCGCTTACCCCTTCTATCCTCCGCTTTTGTCCCAAACATACCTTATTAGATGGTTTTGAATTTTTGAATATACATTTCTATAAATGTTTTCAATTGCTTTCTCATGCCCACAGATCTCAAACACAGGGAGTCCTGAAGTTACGACCATAATGGACCCTGTCTATTATAGGTTGTGAGGTGGAGGAGGAGGAGGAATAGGAGGAGGAGGAGGAAGGGTTATGTACTCCTTGATGCTCTCTGAGCTTGGTGGTTTTTTGCAGACGTTTCAATTACCAAACTAGGCAACGTCATCAGTGCTGGAAGGGAGTGGGTGGAGAGGAGGGAAATGGGAGGAGGAGGGAAAGGAAGAGGAATAGGAGGAGGAGGGAGAGGAGAAAGAGGAAGGGTTATGTAGTGCTTGGTGCTCTCTGAGCTTGGTGGTTTTCTTGCAGATGTTTCATTACCAAATGAGGTAATGTCATCAGTGCTAAAAGAGAGTGGGGTTTGTGGAGAGGAGGAGGAGGAAGGTTTATGTAGTCCTTGATGCTCCCTGAGCTTGGTGGTTTTCTTGCAGACGTTTCATTACCAAACTAGCAATGTCATCAGTGCTGGAAGGGAGTGGGGTTTGTGGAGAGGAGAAATAGGAGGAGGAAGGTTTATGGAGTTCCTGGTGCTCTCCGAGCTTGGTGATTTTCTTGCAGACGTTTCATTCCCAAACTAGGCAACGTCATCAGTGAGCTACAAATATTCTCTTCTAAAATAGGCAGCGATGGTGGAACACCTTGTTTCAACTTCTTCTGAACATTTCCCCAACATTCATAAATATCACAACCTTCCTAGTTGTTTTTCCCCAACGATACCTTCTCAGAAATTAGACTCGGACTAGACTCGTAGAAGTCTCCCAGACAAAAACAGAAGTTTCTTTTTCTCAAAAAAGGAGAAGAAGAAAAAAATTGCCTTCTATCCACTGGCTGGCTGGAGAATTCTGGGAGTTGAAGTCCACAAGTCTTAAAGTTGCCAGTTTGGGGACCCCTGCACTGAAGTCATCAAGAAAGGAAAAGGCAAAATTTGCTGCTATTGTCTCTCTGAAAAAAGTGAGCTATTTGCCGCTATTGTCTGCCATCTGAAAAAAGCTATTTTACAAGAGGCGAGCGGAGGCTTATTATTTTATTGTATTTATTATTTTGTCCAGCGTATATATGATTACAGACAAAGTATAATCTTGATTGTGAATACATAAGATGTATAAGGCATGGTTATGAGCACATGAGATGGTTACGAATACATGGGGACAGTAGGACAGGGACGGTAGGCATGCTGGTGCGCTTATGCACGCCCCTTGCAGACCTCTTAGGAATGGGGTGAGGTCAACGGTAGACAGACTAAGGGTAAAGTTTTGGGGGTTTGGGGAAGAAACTACAGAGTCGGGTAATGTATTCCAGGCATTGACCACTCTGTTGCTGAAGTCGAATTTTCTGCAATCGAGTTTGGAAGCGGTTTACCTTAAGTTTGTATCTATTGCGTGCTATGAAAACTTTGTTTTCCTGTGACAGACTGAGAAATAAATAAGCAACTTATATTTCCCCACACCCTCTTTCATGCGGTGTCCGGATAGAACAAGTTCTGGTTTTCTGGAGATCTTAATCACAAATGTTATTTTCTGGTTTCCCTGATGAGTTCATCAAGCAAAAAAATAATAATTTTATTTTTTATAAAAAAATATTTTTTTAAAAAAAATAATATTTTTTTTAAAAATAATTTTTTTAAAAAAAATAATTTTAAAAAAAATTATTTTGTTTAAAAAAAATGCATGTGGGGGGGAGGGAAACTAGGAAATACACCCATAAGGGGGAAAACATCAGCCTATTGGGTGCAGGTGCCCTCCAACTGAAATTAAATTAACTAGCATTTTGATGTCCATGCAAAATAGAATTCCGTGCAACGCTGACAGTCCTGAAATTTGGCTCTGTCCCATCGCATAATTTCTCATTTTTTTTAGCCGCAGGAACCTGCTCAAGCCAACACTTTTTTTTTCACCGTTTCTCTTCCTTTTCAATCACAAATGCATTGGGGCCTTTTCGCTGCCCCTCCCTCCCTCCCTTTCTTCAAGACCTGAAGGGAAATTTGCAATTCATTTTTGCGTGAAGGGCACAACTGGAACTTGAGAAACTCTGCCAACAAGTCAACAAAATACCCGAAACCACTAAACAACCCCTCTTCCTCGCAACATTACACACCGCGGTGTTCTGACCCAGCTCCCCAAACACGACAAATCCTTTGAAGTGAACTCAAAGATTTCTTTATTAGGAGCGCCGGCAGCCCCGGCAAAAAGTTTCTTTCTCACCGCAGGCTAACAAGGGCGTCCGGCAGTCTGCCACATCTATTCCTCACCTGCCCCCTGCCTTTTATCCCCTAGGATGGGGCTTCGCTGAGCAGCGGTGGCCTATTCCGTCCAAAGGACCGGCCCATAGATTTCCACTGCTCTCCTCTCCTCTGCCTTCTGAGCATCCGCGCGTCAGGCACTGGACCCAGCTGTTCCTCCTCTTCCTCATCAGCCACCTCCAGACCTGGGGGCTGTTGACTCTCCGTCTGAGAGTTGACGGATGGCCCAGGCTCCGCCTCTCTCTCTGCCAGCTCCATTCCCTCTTCCTCCTCCTCGGAGCCTACATACGTCTTTTCATTTCCTCCGTCACCCCTTAATTATATCCAATATATGCCAATGGCTTCAAATGCCTGTTTCTGGAAACTTTAGAAACAAGAGACGGAACTAGTTAAGAGTTTTTATGGATACTTTTTTTTAAACATAAAAAAAGGGGGGGGGAGAGAGAGAAATATGCCCTTAATGCTCCTTTCCATCCATTATTCAGCATCTCCAAGCCGATAATGAGATCTAAAACCGACCTTTAGGGTTTTTTTTCCCTCCTGAGTTTTACCTTTGATCTAAAAAACATCATTAGCTCCCTGCCTTGTTATGCAAGGCGGTTTTTTTGCCCTAAGCTCTGCATCCTTGTGGCTGTAGAGCCTGGGATGACTTGTGACATTTGGAGACAAGGAAAAATCCAAATTGAAGGGAGGGGGGAAATCCAGATTCATCTCCACCTTCTCTTCTTCATTCCATGCCTTGATAAACTTCCTGGAATTCAAGAAGGAATACATTAACAGTTTTGGACACCTTGATACAAAAAAAAAAGGATGTTGAGACTCTAGAAAGTGCAGAGAAGAGCAACCAAGATGATTAGGGGACTGGAGGCTAAAACATATGAAAAACGGTTGCAGGAACTGGGTATGTCTAGTTTAATGAAAAGAAGGACCAGGGAGACATGATAGCAGTCTTCCAATATCTCAGGGGTTGCCACAAAGAAGAAGGAGTCAAGCTATTCTCCAAAGCACCTGGGGACAGAACAAGAAGCAACGGATGGAAACTAATCAAGGGAAGAGAACCAGCCTAGAACTAAGGAGACATTTCCTGACAGGGAGAACAATTAATCCGTGGAACCGCTTCCCTCAAGAAGTTGTGGGTCCTCCATCACAGGAGGCTTTCAAGACTGGACTGCCATTTGTCTGAAACGGTATAGATTCGCCCTGGTTGGGTTGACCAATCCATATCTTAGATGGTGTAGGACAGGGGTCTCCAACCCTTCCCACAACATTAAGACTTATGGACTTCAACTTCCCAGAATTCCTAACAGCCAGCATGGTGTCCCAACCTGCAGCATGGCTGGCTGAAGAATTCTGGGAGTTGAAGTCCATAAGTCTTAAAGTGACAAGGTTGGGGACTCATGGTGTAGCAGATAACCAGCTGCACCCGAAGGAAGAGTCAAGCACGTTGCCTTCAGAAGTTGTGGGAGCGTCATCACTGGAGGCTTTCAAGAAGAGACTGGACTGCCATCTGTCAGAAACAGTGTAAGGTCTCCTGCTTGGGCGGGGGGTTGGATTAGATGACCTCCAAGGTCCCTCCGACTCTCTTGTTATTCTATGTTCAAGGTTCTAGCTCCCCTGCTAGACACTTTCACCGTAGGCATCACAGTGGTGATGTCTAGACCAGCCAATTAATGCTCTTCTTTTACCATCCCTCCGGCTTGTAACTTTTATAGATCTATTTGCAAGACAGTTGTGAAATGAAGAGCTCTGCTGAGGTGATTTATAAAGTAGTTGACAAAACAGCGGGATTATTTTTAATTAAAAAGGGTTCATCCGAGCTGATGAGCTCCTCCACTTCACAGAAGCGATAAAAGCCAAAGAAACAACATTTTCACACTCAAGGTATACACACACACCCTTCACTTCTGGGCATTTGTAAAGCGTGTGCTCTTACACCTCACACTAGCTGTGAGTCACAGCTGCCATGCGGAAACCTCATTCAACAAACCTGGTCGGCATGCCATGACTTTGAAATTCATAAAACCATGATTGTTGGCCTTACATGGCATGCAAACCCACCCACTGTCTGGTATAAAGTCCTTGACTTACAACCTTTAGTCTAAGGACTGTCTCGAAGTTACAACGGGCGCTGAAGAAAAAGTGACTTATGACCATTTTTTTGCACTTACGACTGTTGGGGCATCCCCGTGGGTCTCGAGATCAAAATTCAGAATGCTGGTCAACTGACTCATACTTATGACGGCCGCAGTGTCCCGGGATCCCCTTTTGCGACCTTCTGACAAGCAAAGTCTACGGGGGAGGCCAGATTCACTTAACAAATGGGTGACTGACTTAACCACTGCAGTGATTCGCTTAACAACTGCGGCAAGAAAGGTCGAAAAACGGTGCAAAGCTCACTTAACAACTGCTTCACTCAGCAACGGTTAATTGAGACCGTAAGTCGAGAACTATCCATAATGAATTCACCGATAAACAGTGACTGATGCTAAGCATAAAATTTGTTATTCTCCCCCCCCCCCTTTGTGTATTTTCAGTTTGTACTTCTCATTCCTTGTCGAAATGTTCTCTCTCTGGGCACACTGAGAATATATCTGCTTGAAAAACACACACACACAAAAACCCCAAACTCCGCATTGGCGACAGGAAGGGCATCCGGCCAGTAAACACTCAGCTCCGTTCAGTTGCAAAGACTCCACCCCGCAAGGGATTATGGGGTCGTTCAAAAAGGATGATTCCTTGTCAAAATGTTCGTTTTTCTTTAAGATGGAAGATGGTTTAATCCAAAATAATAAAGATAGAGAAGTCATGATTAAAAAAAACCCAAGTCACCCACTACCTTTCATTTAAATCAATCACGAAGAGGCATGCTACAAGCGGCAATTCCAGTAAATAAATAATGCAGAGAAAACCAGATTTGGACAACTTCCCAAAATAATATTCTGGACAATACGACCAACATGGAAGCATTATTTCTGTAGCTTTTGAGAGTTTCTCATTATTATAATTCTTTATGAAAGGACTATTATTATCATCATTACTGGCACAGTACAAGGATTGTTATATGTATTTTTTTTTCTCCACTCCATGAGTATTTCTCACAAAAATGTAAGAGGATTAGCATTTTTGTGGTGGCCTCTCACACACAACTTACTGGACCAGTGGAGTATACTGTATACAGTGGAGTATCTTCAAGCCATATTCATACAACACACAATACAGTAAATTGTAAACCCAAGAAAGAATAACTGTTAATAGAATAGAATAGAATAGAATAGAATAGAATAGAATAGAATAGAATAGAATAGAATAAGAAATAATAGAAATAGAAATAATAATAGAAGAGAAGAGAATTGAATTGAATTGAATTAGAAATAGTAGAAATAGAAAATAGAATAGAATAGAATAGAATAGAATAGAATAGAATAGAATAGAATAGAATAGAATAGAATAACAGAGTTGGAAGGGACCTTAGAGGTCTTCTAGTCCAAACCCCCCCCCCCCATGCTTAGGCAGGAAACCGTACACCACTTCAGAGAAAATGGTTGTCCAATCTCTTCTTAAAACTTCCAGTGTTGGAGCATTCACAACTTCTGGAGGCAAGTTGTTCCACTGATTAATTGTTCTAACTGTCAGGAAATTTCTCCTAGGTTGCTTCTCTCCTTGATTAGCTTCCACCCATTGCTTCT
>JALIGW010000026.1:2545817-2547641 GCA_023053685.1 Diadophis punctatus similis | reverse complement strand
AGTTTGACTCCCTCTTCTTTGTGGCAACCCCTGAGATATTGGAACACTGCCATCATGTCTCCCCTAGTCCTTCTTTTCATTAAAGTAGACATACCCAGTTCCTGCAACTGTTCTTCATATGTTTTAGCCTCCAGTCCCCTAATCATCTTTGTTGCTCTTCTCTGTACTCTTTCCAGAGTCTCAACGTCCTTTTTTAACATCGTGGCGACAAGAACTGGATGCAATATTCTAAGTATGGTCTTACCAAGGCATTGTAAAGTGCTACTAAAACTTCCCGTGATCCTGAGGTAGAAAAGGGGATCCAGATAGAACCGTCTGTAAGTGACTCATTGTATGGGTGTCAAAGCCAACTGGACACAGTTGTACAAACGTCAGTCAAATAAGCAGAGTGGCAAAGTTTGATGGTTGCCCAATGTCCAGAGTGGGTGAGGCTCTCGGATGGCCTAGCCAAGTATCTACTCTCTTTGGATTGAATCAAGGATATTGGCCAATCCCATTAGAACACCAAACCAAAGAGAAGGCAATGTTTGCCAAGCCGCCGGCCCTCATTGTGGGTGCTCCATCACTGGAGGTTTTTAAGAAGAGACTGGACAGCCATTTGTCAGGAATGGTGTAGGGTCCCCTACACCATTCCTGAGGGTTGGACTAGAAGACCTCCAAGGTCCCTTCCAACTCTGTTATTTGGTTATTCTTTCGATTTACAGGAATGGCATTTGGTCGACATGGGGCAGCTGTTACTTTCCTGAGGCTAACAAATAAAATAAACATAAAATCAGATGTCATACAGTAAGAGCTGGGAAGAGCACCCATATCACTTAAAACAAACCTTCGAGTATCCAGGGAACGCTGGGCTCACCCTATACCCAGAGAAATGCCACCTGGGTTACCAGGAAATTGAGAATTCAACAGATTCCTTCAGCTAAAGAACAAGGTTCTCCTGCCAGGGGACAGGGGGTGAACTAGAAGACCTCCAAGGTACCTCCCAGCCCGGTGATTCTATGTTCTATTCCACTTCCCCCAGATGCAAAGCGGATTTTCTTTGTGTTAAGTCCCCTGGCATAATGCCGAGTGCAATTCTTAAGAAAGAGTCATGCCCAGTTGAAGATGGGATTCAACCCGGATCCTTTCACACCTGACCCAGGTATTCTATCCAGGACAAAGACATGAAGACACCCCCTCAACATTTAGAGTTTCTTCCCAAAAAGAGTTTTCCCCAGCTGGGTTTGCACACCTTTGACTGAGAGGAGAACTTCCCGCATGGAGAATACATTTTGCATAAAAACTAGAAAACGCCAAGGATCAGATTCAGACTGCGACTTCCAACTCTTCCACATCCCACCACCTTTACTGCATAAGTAAAGTTCATCACACAACTATTCAATGTTTGAAAATTCACTTCTCTGGTCTGTCTCACCTTCGCCGGTGTTGTGTGTCTCCAAGAATTGAGAACAACCAGCGTTTCTTGGGGCCAAAGGGGTCCTTTGGCCTTTGTTGAAAGGCCAGCTCAAGCCCCAAACTGACGTTGAAGCTTGACAGAAACGACACACCGTTCAAATCACTTCCTTCCCACTCACGCCCGTGGGCGGAAACGTCAACCGCCTTTTCGAGGTGGCAGTGTTGGACCAAGCAAGACTTTGGGAGAATTGCAAAATGCTTACTTCTGTGCCGGAGCGAAAACAGGGCATAAATTAAGAAGATCTACTTACATGGGTGCAAAACCGCTCGGGAGGATCCCCGCAGGTGATGCCGGAAGGTTCCACCCGGACCGTGGCAAAGTCTTTCATGGCCATAGCTTTGGGCTGGCAAGCATAAAACTCCCACATG